>JBBMFX010000037.1:6297825-6318674 GCA_037832545.1 Rhabdalestes septentrionalis | reverse complement strand
GAAATGGTAATATTGTGTATCTGGAATGAATTTTAGATCTTTAAGTCCATCTCATGAAAAATCGGAGCAGGAACAAATGTGTTGCGTTTATATTTTTGTTGAATATAATAAAACATGTGTTACCCCAGCTTTCAGTGTATCCACCTCTATTTCACTCTGATCGGCTACATTTTATGTGATCATCCTTTGCATGACAGTGTTTACAATTTGTGTCTGAAACTGAGCCTATGACAGTGATTTGATATTAAAGTCCACTCTCTGGCCTTCAGGAATAATAAGGCTATTACTTGACTCACCAGAAGCTCATTATGCAAAATGAAGCTTTCCAGCTGACATGTGTCAAGAGCAGCTTTACAGCATTTAAACAGCCAACTTGTTACTTTGAGCATGAGTTATGAATGAGCTGGCGCTGACAGTCAGGGGCACCAGCCAGAGACAGAGGCACCATATTCAAACCGCCACTGACTGCGGTGCTTTCAGGATGTTATCTTGAGTACACTTGTTGAGTCCTTGGTACAAAAGAGTTGGATAAGTGTTTGATAAATAGTGCAGGTTATGAATGCCAGCGAAACTTTCCAGGAGTTGTAAAAGAAATGGGGCTGTTTATTTATTCATACATTTATTAACATTTCTTAGTTATTACTTACAGAAGTATCAGAATAAGACATTAATGACAAATACAGCATCTGATAATAAAATACATGATCACAGGTGTTGAATGCGGCAAGATTGGAAGACTGTTGAGACTTTACAGGACTTCAGCTTTACAATCTAATAGAATTCTTTGCTTGTTTTGGGGGTTTTTTTTGTGCTGTGCATGTTAGCGCTTTATTATCGCGTTAACGTGTTTTTTAATTAACGCAGATAATTATTTTATTGAACATTAGCATTGTTTTTAATAACTCTTATTTTGAAAGTTCATTTTTCTGCTCTTGACCGTTTTAACAGGTACACTCAGTACTGAACATACTGATTGCATCTGCGACTCCCTGATAAAAGAAAAATGTTTCTGTTGATGCCTGTTCAGAAAGAAAGAAAACGGATTTATAAACGTTAACTTGCTGTTGCTCGGAAGGTGCCTGATATACTGTTATGATTGTGGAACTGGACCATGTGCAACGGGGTTCTGATAATTGTGCAGAGCATATCGATTTATGCTACCCTGCCGAAAAATGCTCCCTTTAAGTGTATACAGTTCATATAATTTATAGCAGGGCATTATAATGTTTATAAACCTACAATGGTCCTGCCCCTCCATGCTCTGCAGTGGAAAACTGGTTTTATATTTGGTTTGATTACATTTATGTTTATTTCAACTGTAACTTTGTAAATGCATTCAAGGAAATATTGCTTTTAAAAAGCTCCTTATTTGTTTAATGTGTTTGCAAACCAAATGTTATTGAACGTTTGTTCATATAGCAGTACTTATATCTAATTATGAAATACACAATACACTCCTTTTGAATGTATTTTTGAATTGTGTGTATAGATTTGTAGTCATTGCCCAGTTTTTTTTTTTGTTAACAGTCTTTTTGTTGTAAGATGAAACAGGGAGAGAGTTTTCATACAATTCTCATTTAAATACAGTGGGGCAGTGGGGCTAATGTGAGCTCAGTCTGAACACCAGGTGTCAGAAGAGGCATATCTGAGATGCTTTACTGGTCTGTTGTTGTTTGTGTGTGTGTGTGGATGTGGGTTGTGGGGGGCATGAGGCTTCATAAATGCAAGCAAACAACACATCTCACTTCTTGAACCATATTTATATATATACACATATGTATATATATATATATGTATATATATGTTTATTTATTTATTTATTTATTTATTTATTTTATTTTTGTATTTGTCCGAATATGGTATTCGTAAAAAAACACGTTATTTGTGGCAATCCGCATAAACTATTTGTATTTGTCTCCACCCATAATATATATGGAACAAACTCTCTTTACTACATCAAAAAATCTACTGCTAAAAATAACTGGGAATAGCGTCTCATAATTTTCTTTAAATTTTTGCCAGCCTCATAATGGGAAATCTCACATGTATTGACTAAAATGTAAATGAAGTTTGCCAACATTTGCCAAAATATAATTTTCTGCAGCTGCGCCCCTGTACAGCTAACTTGGTAAATTCTTCCTGGTCTTTGGTGTCTCATTTTCAGGGCTTAATAAGTTATTAAGCCGCGAGCTGTGGCCAGCGAGCGCAGCTGGCCACAGAACAATGCAAGCACAGGGCCCTTTCCATCTGTGTTTCTCCTAGTCCTGCCAAAGTCAATCCAACTTGATACATCATGACTCCCGATCATTGGAATGCAACTTTGCCTTTTGCAGCAGAGGCCTTGGCATGGGACTTGATGAGATAACCATGTGGAAGTGGAGCTATAGTAGCAATTACAGTAATATTCTGTCTAGCTGGAGAGCGCCCTCAAACACTGTGAGGTTTTACCCGATTAGTAATTCAGCGCCACTGCTTACTTCTCTGCCTTTCCCCCCCAGTCTTATCACCTCATCAGTTCAGCCTCTTGTTTGGCTCATGGAGAAAATCAGGCCATTAAGGGGAAGGCCTGCATCCAGACCGACAGAGATGGAATCGGTTTTCAAACCCATAAAATGGAAAAGAAGTGGAAATACATCTATTCCTCATTAGTGAAGGCCTGAACTCAGTCTAAGCATCCTAAAAAGGTAAGTAGGGTTACTTGGAAAAGGCTGTACATGTCAAATTGTCTAGAAATACTGTAATTGAAGCATTTATGCAGGTGCTTTGCCATGTTTATGCTTCTCTTTTTAGACATAACATAGTGATTCCATTATCTGAGACTGATGAGTCAGAAACGAATGCACTAATGTGGTCCGGCGGAGGGCACTCTCCCTGCAGTGAGCCAGCAAAAGGCAGAACTGTGGTGGAACACTGCAGTACATTTTATGGACAAACATCTTCTGCGTTTTATGAACAACCATCTGAATCTTCCAAAATTAGAAAATGTTCCTTATTTGGCCACTTGATTCATTTGGTGACAATTGTGATCTGGTGGTTAGGGAGTTCCCCCAGTGATGAAAAGATTATGGGTTTGAATCCCAGGACTGCGAGTGGCACCACTGAGGTACTATAGAGAAAGATGCCATCCCCACACACTGCTCTGTGGTCGCTGCAGCACTGCCTGCACCCTGTAATACTTGGTGAATGGGTTAAATGCAGAGAGGGAATTTCACTTTGTTCAAACTTTGAGTTGTGCTGTTTTGTGTTCACTCATCACACTTTATTTTTACCACGTGGACTCAAATGTCCTCTTACGCAGGATGTAGTTTGGATTTGATTGGTGTCCAGAGTTTTGCTTCTTTAGTTTTGCCAACCAGACTAGAGCCAGCATGAAATGGAAAACCCAACAATTGGCATCATGCAAACTGCAAGCCTGAAACATCACACACTCACCTCGAACTGTGCCAGGCTGTGAAGTGATCGCAAATTTCATAGTGTGGCTGCAGTGCTAAAGCAAACTTTATACACCAAACAGACACAGATACAGCTGAGCGTATCCACACTTGGGATTAATGCAGGCATACGCTGGCCCAGTGAGGGAGCTGACCTCTGGTGTCCATCTTAATTAAGATTCTCTCCTCATCATAACCAGGGCTCATCAGGTCATTAATTGCTGTTAAGCAAGAAAAACAAGCAAAGTCGCCTCGCTGCACGCCACTGTCCCACATTCCGTGTACAATAGGTTGGCTATATATGGCCAACAACCTTCCTCACACTAGGATTCAGACAGCCGAAACAGCAGAAGTGGTTTCCAGATGTTGACACAGACAGACAGTAATTGGAGTTTGTGATGGCTTCCAGCCGCCGTGGCACACAGCCAGAGAATTCTCAAAGGGAGAGAATGTTCTGTGCCATAACTCACACAGAAAGGTTTGCAATAATAATAATAATAACATACTTTGCTGTCCTGAGTGAGAGAGAGTGAGAGAGAGAGGGAGGGAGGGAGGTAGAGTGAAATAATTACTTTGTGATTGCAATAATTGGTTGATTAAAATTTTTTTTGCTTCACCTCTGAAAGTTGTCTACGAGTCAGTGTTTAATCACGAGAACTGCTGTTTCCAAATTTACTGTAAAACATGTTTTTTTTATCAGTTGCATTCATGTTTTGAGTGAGAAGCATTACTAAAATAAAAATAATAAACCCTTTAGCATGTGGCTATTATTCGTCCTAGTAAAATCATTAAACAACAGTTGCACATTTACAGAATATAACTCCTCATAATTTGGAGATAGTATTTTAATACAATGAGTCACATTGTAAGAATGGCGTATTATGACAATCATAAAAGAACATCCACTTAGGCATGTACTACATGGACAAAATTATTGAGATGCCTGACCATTACACCAACAGGTGTATCCCAAAACATTTGTTCATATAAAATATCTTGTCTCTTTTGCCTCATTATGACAGGTTTTTGGTTTTTAGCCATACTCATCTTGTAATATAATAAAATGTTACTGCACGTCTCATAGAAATAGGCAACCTTGTTTCTAAAAGTTGTCACAATGTGTCATTTTTTAAATTCCTTGTAATAAGATACTTGTGTCGTAGCATCTCACCGTGATGCCTTAAAAGTTTTCTTTTTGTTTTAATTGGCAGCAGTATGCTACTAAATTTATAGATAATGTGATATATTTCAATATTTTGACATATCA
The DNA here is from genome assembly GCA_037832545.1 of Rhabdalestes septentrionalis. Lineage (NCBI taxonomy): Eukaryota > Metazoa > Chordata > Actinopteri > Characiformes > Alestidae > Rhabdalestes > Rhabdalestes septentrionalis. The sequence goes on along the minus strand of JBBMFX010000037.1, from coordinate 6,313,976 downwards.
TGTGTTGTCATACATTGCTGCTGTAGGAAGTAAACTTGGATCTCCATTACAGTAAGTTTACAGGACAAAACATTTTTCACTGTCGGTATATGATGATGCAACAAGTAACTAGTCATTTTGAGGTCCATTCATCATGAAATGTTCATACTAGATAAAAGGCTGCGGATGTTTTGTATAAAAAATGGTGAAACGTTTTATCTGACAGTGATATTTTCAACACATTGCATTTTTGGAGGCACTGGAGAAATCCATCTCCATCATGGGATTATCAGTATGATCTATTAGCACAGTGGATAAATGTGAACTGCATCCAAGAACTGAGCATGTTCTTTTCTATTTGGCGCTTCTGCCCAGCCGTCTCCGGCCATGACCTTTGCTGAAACTATTCACCAGAGAGTGACTGGGACACACACATGCATTACAGCAAGTCTGTGGTCTGATCAGGATGTGTACAGAAGAAGAATATTAACTTATTTCTCATATCTTCTGGTATGGCTACAAAGTAAAAATGAAAAGTATTTTGAAAAGTATTTGTCCGAATACGGTATTCGTAAAAAACATTTTATTTGTGCCTTTCCGAATACCGGATTCGGATTCGGCTCCACCCCTAGTACGATTTGAAATGAATAGTCTGTTCATTCTCCATGTTTTGGTAAAAAGAGCTACGTGCTACAGTTTTTCACTGTGAGTGGAAGTATGTGGTGATCATGAAGTGTTTACCTTTTATCTGAGGACAAGTCACCCATGTTCCTACTGAGGGCCTTCAGGTGTCTAGAGGGGAATTTTGAATAACTCCATCACTGAGATACATAAAGTCATCCAGAGAAATCTGAAGATTACTAAGAAACATAACGACTCTTCACAGTGGTGGTGTTAGGAAGCAGGGAAAATGATGTCAACAGTACAAACAGCCATTTTATTCACTGTTTAAAACAACCAGTGAACCTACACATGTCCTCTGTATTTTTATGTGATCCTAGTCATGGTAGAACAGATGGAACTCTATAGACAGTAAATTTTCTTTGGAGATTGCTCTGCATCATTTATGTAGTGAGAGTAGCGAGACTGATAAGTTTATTCATAATCAGAATGAGAAAACTTGATTGACCCTGGAGGAAATTGCTTACGTCATGACTACACACACACTGAAGAGATGAACAGTATCATAGTTAGTCAGGAGCATGTAGGAGCATGTATTGCACTCAGTAAGTGTATAAGTAATATTGACATAGTGATACTGCACATGCTAATCTATTGCACATTATAATGATAATATATTGCACATAATGAAGTGACTCCAGGTAAGACAACTATATTGCACATAATGATGATGTTTTAACACCTGATAAGAACATTAAGTAAGTAACGATTAGCACTATGGTGTTACTATGTTGAACAATGGCAAAAGAAAACTCGGGATAAATAGCATTTATTAGCTGATTTCAAAATAAAATCAATATTCTAGACACCTGCTCATTCAAAGGCTCTTCTGGAATCAAGAGTAATTCCCTTTCCATTTTTCTGTGCTAGCTTGAAGATGATATCAGTGCAGAATCTTTGACCTGCTGCACTAATTTCAAGCCTTTCCTGCATGAGAATTCAATACCTGGACTAAGAAAGTTGTACATTGTTATATGGCAACTCCTCAACCATCAACATTTCTGATATCAAAGCATCACCTTGAAACTCTACCACCACTGTCAATGTCATTTTGGATGTTTTGGTAAAATGAGTTGGTACAGTTTCGCATTGGACTGAATTGAATTGTCCCCAATGTGCATTTACACTAGGTTACTGTAACTGAGCTAACCTTATTCTTGAGGAAAATTAGCTTTGATTTAACTAGCTTCAAGTGGCAATGTTAGCATTCCTAATCCAACCCAAATTCCCCTTGTTTTTTATCATTCTGTACAGCTTGTCCAACACAACAGTAGTTATGAATGCATTTGTAGGTGAAGAATCAGTAGGTATTCAGTGAAACCCTGCAGCCATACTGGATTTCTTCTCACAGTCTTGGTGTCATAAAGATTGCATATCAGACTGAAAGCTGCTTGACTCATTTAAGTGGTTATATGTTGTGGTAATAAAGTATTTAACCCTTATCTGAAGTCATTTCTGGTTACTTTGAGCAAAAAGGGGAATTCTGTGGAACTCCATCACTGAGATGTGGTTTGATGATTATAGAGAAATGAAACAACTTGAATTCCTTCTCAGTGATGGTCATAGACTGAAGAAGTTTGTTTGTTAGGAAGTTGCCCTTGCTAACACAAGGTGATTAGTTTGGATCCCAAGACTGGAAATGGCACCACTGAGGTACTATTGAACAAGGTATCATCCGCACACTCTGCTCCCTGGGCACCAATATTTTCAGTCCACTGCTTCAGGTGAAGGGGTTAAATTCAGAGGACTCCCTTCCTCCAGGATCAAAACAGCATGTAAAATAATAAATAGTAAGAAAATAAATCAGTGGTCACAGTGTTAACAGTTCAACTGCAGGATTTTACTTACTATCCAAAACAACCAATGAACTTACACATTCTTTTTTATGTAATCTTAATCACGGAACTCTATAGAAACTATATTTTCTACTGTGCCTCGCAACACCCTGCATATATCTCACCGCCATGAATGGAATAATACATTTAAGGCTTAAATAATCTCAAAGCGATTGTAGAACAGTGTCTCAGGCATTAGGCAAACTTTCTGTGAGGAAGCTTTCAGAAGCAGATGTCTGGTACCTACAAGATTTGTGTAGAATGGAGTAATTCACACCAAACCGCTCGAAATTATGCTTTAATTATTATCTATTTGATAATGTAGAACTTTGGGAGGAAACTTTGGTGGAATTCCTTTTTAACTGATTTACAATTTCGAACATCCGACTGTGAATGGATTCTGCTATTTTTCATTCATAAATTCATCAAGCCTACGGCTTGGCACTTTGGGAAAATTAGCCGTCCTGGTAGGTTTCACAGCAGGGTATTGAAGACGCACGCAGCGCTCTTTAAAAAGAGCTCCGCACAAAAAAAAGGAAAAGGAGTGAATAGTGTGTTATAATAAGAACCCGGGGTGAATTCAAGCCCTGTATGAAACTGTATGAAACTACAAGAGTCCAGCTGGGTCTTTTTTACATCTTCTGTGTGTACATTAGGCTCACCTCCCAGAGCAAATTCAGTATCTGTCTAACTACAGCACCATGGTATCTTTTAATCTGGGGATCTTTGGAAAATGGGGCCCCGTTATTAACGTTACACCTTTGATTAATCAAAGCCCGTTCTGCTTTATATCCATTCCTTGACAGCTGAGTCCAGTTTGACGAGCAACGGCTAGAAACCTTTAGGTCTGACACACACCAGATGTTGGCCGCATCCCCAGATTCGCTCCAAATGAAACGGCGGCAAACAGCCAACAACCTGAGCTGCGTTCACTATGAAATTATATGTTTACAATAATGTGCTGCGGCTAGGGCACAAGGGTGCAGTTTCTCAAGGAGAGCGAAAGCTAAACCAGCTGCGAACGGTCAGGACCAGTTTGGGTACGGATGAAAAATCGGAGGCACCGAGGGGAGGACAGAAGACTCTTTTCATTAACATTGCCATTTTTGGATCTTTACTTTTCTTTTTCTTTTTTTTATTCCACATTATTGTCCTTACGTGTTCCTCTCTGCCCGGGTTTCTTAATGGTGCCAGAGTGCTTTCAAAAGAAAAAAGAAAAAAGAAAACACTCCGCATGGAAAACTGAACAGTTATATAACGCATTTGCTCAGAGAGGTCTTGAATTCCAAACAAAAAAAGGAGAACATTTGCTCTCAGAAGAGGGAACAACACCAACACCAGCAACACATAAATTGAACAAGAGTGAGGCTCATCGTCTGGACGAGACTTCGGCTAATTTTACAAGAAGATGTCAGTTCATTTGAGGTGCGACTAGTAACGAGACTGATCAATTTTATTCGTAAGTAACGAATGGCAACAAAAACTAGAGTCGCTATCTTGAACAACAGCAAAAAGAACCAGGATAAAGAGCATTTATTAGCTAATTTCAAAGATAAAAATAATATTATTTTATTATACACTCCTGCTCCTTCAATGGGCCTTCTGGAATCAAGAATATTTATTGTTACATTTTTCTATGGAAACTCATCATTTATTTCAATGCTTGTACCTGCTGATCTAATTCCAAGCTATTCCTTCAGGAGAATTCAATGTCTGGATTGAGATAGACGTCTGTTGTTTTATAGGAACATCTGAGGATCAGCCAAGAACATTTCTGATATCAAAGTCATTTAGAGTCGTTCTCAGACATCCACTGAAGCTCTTCCACTGCTATGATTCAGAGACCTCGGAAATATTTATCTTTCACACACTGTCATGTCTACACTGTCCCTACTCTTGCTACACTCTATATTCAAAAAGGCTGTAGTCACCTGCCAATCCATTTCTTTTGAAAGAAATGAAGTACCAAATTCTACTGTTCTGAACATTGCTGTGAGGATCTTATTGCATTCCACCACAGCATTAGGGAGGTTAGTTAATGATGTTAGATAGTCAGCCTAAACACTGCTGAAGCTTTTTCCAGAGGCGTTGTTGCAGCTCCATCATTCTAGAGAATATAGTTCCATTGGGGCTTTATACCCTTCTGGTCGACACTTGGCATTGAGCATGGTGATCTTAGGTCATGGGCAGCTGGTGGCCTGGTGGTTAGGGAGTTGCCCCTGCAATCATAAGGTCATGGGTTTGAATCTCAGGGCTGCCAAAGGCACCACTGAAGTACACTTGAGCATGGTACCATCCCCTCATACTGCTCCTCAGGTGCCATTGTCTGCCTCCCACTGCTCCACTGGGTTGAATGCAGAGGACTCATGCAATTTCCTCTGGGATCAATAAAGCATGTATAAAAAATGCAGTTGCTCTAAACTTTCCTTTTCCACTGGCCAATGCTTTTCTGTGTGATTATACCAACTACGTGTGTGCAATTTAACACCTGTTTTAGCAATGGACGCACCATAAAGTAGCCTGCATTCACTATTAGAAGGGGTGTGTGAAAGCATTTGGACAAAAAGTGGACTTTTTGGAGACTGAGCGCTGGCTGTCTTTGAAGAAAACGACCGGTCTATTTGGCACCCCGCTGAAGTCTCTAGTGAACTGCAAATCCCAGCCAGTATAGAAGAAATATTGAATGAGCATACCGTCTCCAAAACAAAGTTGACAAGTGGCATTTCATAACAGTGTAGTTATGGTGTTTTTAAAAGCTGGTCTCAGGGAAAGGTCTCACTTCATAGCCAGAAAAGGCGACCACACAATCCCCTCTTTCTGTGTTCTCTTCAGAGAGAGCGAGGGGGGAGAGAAAGAAACATACTTGTGTCTTAGGTTTGGCTTTACTAATTACAAGGAGTAAAAGCACCTTTTTACCAAACTGTAACCTGAGCTTTCCACTGAGGTGGCCTCGTTGTAAGTACCTTTTGAAAAGATCTATCAAAACACCTGGAGTTACTGTACTGAAACAAGGAGTGGAGAGAAAAAGGACCCCTATCATGTAAAGCCAAGTGTTCGACACCTTGAAAGAGTTTGATATAGTATGCAAATACAGCACAATGTCATAAAAACCAACACATTTAAATAAGTTCATCAATTCAACCCCTCGAATACATAAGGAGTTTTACTTTTTGAATATGAGTAAGTGCAACCAATCAAAACAGTAATCTGCAATTTTTTGTAAAAATACAGAGTATCAAAGTTGATCAAACAAGGAGGGGTTGGAAATGGTGTTGAATGAAGGTTCAAATGAATTTGGTCTGGTTCAAAAACTCACTTAAATGTCAAAAGTGCAGGGAAAGGACAAGAAAAGTGTAGGATATGGGCTCTTTAAGCATCCTTGCCTGGAGAGGGCATGGCCTGAAGAGGGCATGAGGAAGCATGATTGATGATGCCTAAGACAAGTTACCCTTACAAATGTGGAGAGAGGAAAAACTTTTAGCAAAATAAAGAGAAGGACAGGCAGAGCATCCATATCAAAACAGACAAGCATGGCTGACTGCACCCTCATCCTTAATACCCCCAGCATCTTCCACAGTCATTAATCATCTCCATGGAACGTCCATGTCTTTTTTTTTCAAAATGGATTTCATGTGGTCTTTTTTTCAATAACTTTCACTTTGAAAGCAGTATGAGTAATGTTGTGACTCAAAGGAAAATTTGATTACCTAATCAGACTTTGGATTTGGCCATCCAGCCAATCCTCACGTCATCTTCCCATGTGCGAAAACAAACGTACTTTTTTAAAAGGAAATGTTTTAACTCTTTAAATAACATTATGGTTGAGTACTTTTTTGTTTTTTAGTGTTTTATGGTCCAACCTAAACATTGCATTTTGGAACCCCGAGACAATAGTTTTTGCACTTCTGAACTTTTTAGATTTGTTTAAATAAGGGGTACAAGACAAAAGAATTGGGACACACTTGTACTTCAGCATTTTGGGCTAAACCCCTTATTTCAAGAGAAGGGCAATCTTAATGCTTCAGCATACCAAGACATTTTGGATTATACATAGGCCTATATATATATATAAAATCCAAAAAGTCACTTTTCCTCTCATGTTAGGTCATCTAGTGTTACCTTTGCCTACTTTGATACCAGTATTTCAGTGTTTTGCTACTGCCACTATAAGAAAACCATTTACCTTCATATCCTGTTCATATTAAGCAAGATTTATCATATAATTTCATGCCATGTCATTTAAAACCTCTGAATTGTTCACAATGTTCTGATCCAGCATCTGGGGGAAAATATTAGCCTTTAGTTTAATCTCCTCCTCAGACAACCCCCACCTATCACCGAGTGAAAACCCTCAGCTAGCACTGAGACCCTCACAGGTTACTGTGTTTCACTTGGAAACAAATCACAGTACAGATGGAAAATGCATTAGGATTTCTAATTTATAGTTAGTTAGCATATACAGTTTCTGGAGTCAGTAAAAACAGCAGTAAAGTTGTCTAAAAATGTAGACACCTGCTCATGTCACTTTTTTTCAATATTTAATATTTACCTGTGGCATTAGTCCTTCCACTGCCATAATCTAGTCTTTCGTTTTACTACAAGCTTTACAATATGGAACATTGCTGCAAGTATTAGCAATCATCTAGGGCTGTTACTATCATTTGTATGAGTAATCGTATAATCTGCCCATTGTTTTGATGCTTAATGGTATCAGTGCCGTTGCCAATAAAATGGACTTAACTCTGAACAGCAATGAGTTTAATGAGGTGTATAAATCAGGCTCTGGTTCTTACAGTATGAGAGCATTTGGAGCGTTATTAGCATATCTGCAGAGATCAGCCAAATTCATTTAACGCTTTATAATTTTAAATAAAACAACAAAGCTTTAAGGAATCTGTGATGCTGCTTTGTGGTGCTCATTTCATATACTTGCTCCAATAAAAAAGATTAAAATGAAAATTCTCACCTAATTGAGTGATCGGTTTTAAATGTGAATAATGATTAGGAATATTTCGAGTTACCCTAAAGAGAGCAGACACAAGAGAGCACTCTTAGCATGTAATATCATGTGAGTGTGTCACTGAAAAAGAAGAAATGAAATTATTGAAAGTGCGAAAATTGTTTTTTTTAACCACCACTCATCAGCACTAACGGTGAAACAGCATTTAATTATCTGTTGTGGGGTGAGTAGAAGGCAACTTTTGGGGCATGGTGTTAGAGGCTTGTTTTCTGTAGGAATTCACGAATAACATTCAGATATGAAAGACCTCCACACTTTCAGGATGTTTCTCTCTCTCTCGCTCGCTCGCCCTGTGTCACGTGCACACACACATAAGGATCTCCTCTTTTCTTTCCCAAAATATTGATTAAAAGGTTAAACTGCATAATTTTGGGCTAGGTAAGTTCACAATTTATTGAATACTACTTTGTTAAATACGACTTTAATTGAATACTACTTTATTGAATACTGCTTTTATTGAATACTAATTTGTTGGTATACACACTCATGGGAGCGCAAAGATAGGTGGTGTGAGTTATTTAATGTGGTGGGTCGTTCTACCACAACATGCCATAGGTCGTTTTTTTGTCTGCCTCTGCATGTATATGAGATAAAAGTATCTGTAAGGTGAAGGATTTTGTTTATTTTCATATAGGCAGCGCTGCTCTACAGGCTAACAGGCTAACAGGCTCCCCTTACCTGTCCACCAAAGCCTATGGATAGTGTAATGGACACTTCACTCTACTTAGAAAACCTCCCGAACATGTAGAGCTTGATAGGTTGGTGAACTGAAGAGACTATTAACTGTACTGTATTAAGTTAAAACCTACAAAAGTACATGTGGCTAAACATAGCATCTTATTCCAATTTTCTATTCCACCTTAAATGGTACAGTAGTGCATGCACTGAAACCTAGAATGCAAAGATGTGAACTCATCCAGCTCATCAGAAGGGTACTGAATGGCTATCACTGCAGAGGGCACTGTTCCAATACTCTTAAGGCCCATTGGTGGAGGGCTTCATGCCATTCATGACCTTGTCATGTGTGGCTGCTCTAGTATATTCCCATTATATTGGCAGTGGTTAACTGAACAAACCACACGTAGTAATCTTTCGATCATTTAACACTAACATTTTGTCTGACATACACATTGTTTTGTCATCATTAGCGTTACATATAATAAGCACGGAAATTGAATCAGCGTCAGATTTCATGCAGCTGTGTTAGATTATTGGGGACAATGATAGACAAGTTGTAGCTCATCTCTTCCTTCCATGACAGCTTTAAATTCAGTTCGCAAGTTTGGTGTGTGCCAATCATGTCACAACAAACACACATTAGAAAGTGAACTACAGTCTATAAAGAGAAACAGAAGACGAATTCAGAGTGTTTGTTCTTGAAGGAATGTTCCGTCAATGTTTAATCTACATAACACACTTTATCTACTTTCTCCAAATGTAGGTGATGAAGAAGGACATTTGGTGTGTGAAGTTTGCTTCTATCAACAAAGCATTTAGGGTAGCTGGTGGCCTAGTGGTTACGGATCTGCCCCCGGATTAGTAAGGCTATAGGCTCGAATCCCAGGACCGCAGCTGGCACCACTGAAAAAGGTACCATCTACACACACTACTCCACGGGCGCTGTGTTCCTGGCTGCCCGCTGCTTCACTTGGCGAATAGGCTAAATTCAGGCGAGGCATTTTACACTGTTTACACTGTTTGTTGTTTGTTCATGCATGACAACCCGACATTGTATTTACATATTGTACACACTTGTACAGGAGCTTTAAGTCTAATGTAGCTACCTTGTAATGTCTAGGTCAGTCAAAACGATATCAGCACTCTAACTCTAAACTGCAGGATCAAAGTCCACACACCAGAATTCCTGCATTTGGGATTAGGGGAAAATGTATCATTCTTGGTCGCATAGAAGTGGCATTAAGTCACGTTTTCCTGTTCCGATGCCGAGAGTGAAACCCTGAGCATTAGTTTAGTCATTAATTGATGGATGTTGTGCAGATGCTCTAAATAGTTTGGTTCAGTTGTTGAATTTATCTTATAGTTTTTTTGTAGAGAAGGATTGATGATGAGTCAGACATTGCTTGCCACCCAAACAGTAAGCGGTGCTTTCTGAGTGAATGGAAGAGAAATAAAAGGCGGAGATGGAGGAGGCGAGGGGAGGGGGCGTGTAAATAGACGGTGGGGGGGCGGAGTTGAAGAGGAAATGATTTGCTGTAGAATATTTCTCCGTCCTGGAGTGATTTTTTTCTGTCAGGGGTTGATGCTGTATTTGCATATGAATGAGACTCTTGTAGGCCTTTCTGTGTTCAAGCCGAGCGGTTCAGACTGTGATTAATCATGTTGCTCTTGGAGACGGTGGTGTGGTGAGTTATTTTTGAGTCGAGTGTCATAAATTCATTTTGGGGGGGGGGGACTTGTATTTAAACAAGCTTTACGTGACTAAAGCTTCCTGACGTGGCTGAATCCTGATGTCATAACAGAATTGCATGTATAGGAAATAATACTTTTGAGGATTTTTGAGATATTCCGTATTTTGAAACAGGTAGAATTGCTTAAGCAGCAGCCTATTCGTGATTTTGGAGGCACAAAATGATTAACCCTCTGTTTTGTCTACTTCACTCTTTTTTTGATCATTTTAGCTGTGGTAATGCAAATGAATGGAAACTTCCCAAGGGTCTGGAGTATTTCAGATCTTTAAATGTTTAAATTATACTCATTAAATATATCAATAATATGCTCCAGACGTTGTAACACTCCACGCCCTCGTGGACAATTTTTGCCATTTGAAACTACATTTTTAAATTCCTTGTTATTTACATTTTTATATCATACAGTTTAGGTTAAATGCTTTCATTCTAAACTCAACACTTGTTTTTGAAGTTTTCGTGTTTTCTTCCAGATTATGTTATTTATCCATTTTTAGCCAAGCAAGAAACTTTATAGAATAATTTAAGTTTCCAATAGGTGAGTATGATGGCTTACTGCACTCCAATGAAACAAATGAATGACACAATTTTGACATAGGTTTGACCTAAAGGATGTCAGATAATGGTTTGTGTTTGTGTATGAAAAATTAATTTAGTGTTTTTAACAGTTTTTCAGACTCTTTCATTTTTGGCCCCAGCAGCACTGACAACAGAGAAAATGTCCATTTTTGAGGTTGTTTACTAACAAGTGCATTGTGCTAACAAAAAAAATACTGATGTTAGTTACAAATTTTATGTAGTAAAAATGGGAAAGAAGGATATAACAAGATAGAAAAATTATATATAAACTTATGGCCATTAAATAAAATATTATATAAAATTGCTCGCTCGGCCAAAAATTGATCAATTACATAATCTGGAAGAGAACACTAAAAACTACACGTTGACTTTAGAATGAAAGCATTTTAACATAACATTGTGTGGTTTTACAGAGTAAATAACAAGGAATTTAAAAATGCATTTTTCATGGGTTTCACTTGGCCAAAAGTGTCCACGAGGACTCTGAGCGTATAGTAATATTTGATAGAATATGCTAAAAATTTACAATAAAGGAGGTCATGATCAACAAAAAATCAATGAGACTTTTGTTGGATGACACTTGGGGGGCGGGGGGGGTGGATTTATACAGCATTTGATGCATAATGAGCTCTGAGGGCATTTGGGTCAAAGGGTCAATGCATTCATTTGTTCATAATTGCAGCCACAACGAAATTTGCATGCATTCCTGTCAGCGGGTGAAAAAAGGGGTGACACATGAGATCATAATTTAGGAGGGCAGTTTATTTTGGATGATTTTACGCTCAATACTGTATAACAAATACCTATCTACAACTCAGAGGTCCACATAATGCTGATTGATGCTGATAAAATTCAAAGAGTTTAGCTACAGTGTGTAATTTCTAGAACTGATACAATGTTGCTCTCTGAAACAGCAGCATATGAATCTAGGGTCACCATGTCCTATGCCAATCATCATCTAGAGGGGTGTTAATCCCTCTGAGCACAGCAATATTCCAGCATGTATTAAAAGCTTAAAGGCATGGGGGCATTACTGCAGCAAAAGGGGCCAAACTGCTAATACCCTTGAATTCAGACAAATGTTTTAGGAAAAACTGGCGTCTACAAACTTTTGGACATGTAGTGTTTAACATGGCATGACACTTTAAGTTGGCGTGAATAAAGAATTAAGTTAATGAACCCTGAATACTGCTACTTTATGCAGTAAGAATGTCTTACAGACCAGACAGAGCTTGTTTTGACTGGACTGTTTTCTGCTATTTGCTTTTTCTTATGTTATTTTTCTGAAAGCAAATAACAGATCCTGCAGTTAACGAGTCTGGACACCATGTCTAAAGCACACAAACCCAATTAAGGCTGTGGGCATCAGGGACATGACAGTCTAATGGGCACTACTGTGAATATAAAGTAAATTGTGTATAAAATATATCATTAAAGATAAAAAAGAAAAAAAATAATATGCAGTAATGCAGTATACTGGTCTAGACAATGTTCTGCATTAGGCCAAAGTACATTATATGGACAAAAGTATTGGGACGCACAACCATTACACAGATAAGGATTTTAATTACTTTATCATGGAGTTTACCCCCCATTGCGGCCATGACATCTTCCACTCTGCTTGGAAGGCTTTCCAAAAGATTTTGGAGATTCTGTGGGAATTTGTGCCCATTTGTTCTGTAGAGCATTTATGAGGTCAGGCACTGATGTTGGATGAGAAGTCCTTGCTCGCAATCTCCATTCCAGTTGATCCCAAATGTGTTGTGTAGGGGTGAGCGCAGGGCCCTTTTCGGGCCAGTCAAGTTCTTCCACTCATCCAGCCATGTATATATGGAGCTTGCTTTGTGCACTTGAGATGCTGTCATGCTGGAACAAAAAAAGGTTCTTCCCCAAACTTTGTCCACGAAGTTGGAAGCATGGTGTTGTCCAAATGCCTTGGTTTGCTTGATTTTATAAACCTAGGGCAATGGTGTCCTAATACTTTTGTTCACAATCCTTTTTAAGTCTCCTGCATTAATCATAGGTCAGTTTCTGACCATACCGCTGCTGTGGTTGAGATATTTTGGAGTGGTTATCCATTTTCAGCACAGCAGAGACATTGACATGGGAGCGTGTGTGGTGTTGGTACGAGTGTGTCGGACACAGCTGTTTTGGCTGGGGGTTTAAACATACATCACATCACTGATGGGTCTAGTGTGTTCCCTCCACAAATATCCAGCCAAGAGTGGCTCTGTGGTCAAAAACGGAACTCTTCAAGCGGGTGACTAACAAACATTATGCATTAACAGAAGGGCTAATTGTGTTCCTGCAATGAACGCTGCCTATAAAACAAAGTCTGTTATGTATGTCTAATTTTTTACATCAAGTTCATAACACCAACTGACCTTTACATTGTGGTAAATCTTCATCACCAATGTCCAAACAGAAACAGCTGTGAAAAGCGACTTGTATAATTATAAAAACAAATCTCCATTACAAGTTAAGACCTTTTTTTCTGCTTTTACTCTAACATTGCCTCTTTGTATACAGAAATGATATATGTGTGGAGAAGGAATCAGCATTTGAGATTGTGTCCTATGGGGGGAAAATATGTTTTTTCTGCTATAGTGATAGGAGATCTCTTGATACCAGCTGTTTACACAGTCTACGTGTGTAAGAGAGAGTGAGGGAGAGAGGGTGAGCGGAGAGAGACAAATATTTGTATAGAGAAGAGATAAATAGAGAGAGACAACAGGGTAGATGTAGAAAGAGAGAAAGATTGTACCATTTCTGTCAAAGCAGTGCTTTAATGTACAGAAAAATGTCAAAGCTTTTCATATCTGTGCGTGAAACAACCAATAATGTCTTCATGTGCCCATCAACACATGAGTCATGGCAGTGGGGTTCAGTACCACATGTATCAGTCTCACAGCCTCACCATCAATCCTTCTACCTGCATGTTTTTCTAATCTGAATACTGATGTGCAGTCCGGAACCTGTCCCTGCTACAGACCATAAGCTCTCCGCCGCAGTGTTTTAACGGAGCCCTGGCTCGCCTTTTGCGCTGCCTTTAATTTTATTCATTCACCAGATTGAGTTGAGACATTTTATACGAGCCAAGCGCTGCACCAGAATATTTGGGCAGTTCACCCAGCTGCCATGGCAACAGGAATTTTACAGAGAGGCACAAGCCTATGGTGAAGCACTTTTCACTTTGCCTCCACCAACCAACGGCTGGGATGCGGTCCAATCCATTTATCTCTCCTATGCAGTGTTGGAGTAATACAATGAGGGGGAGTGCGTGAGGCGCGGACCTGGGCGAGTGGGGATTCCCTCCGCTACATTGTTCACCAGTACAAATTGCGGTGACAGAAGCCAGCCCTGCGCAGCGAAATGGCAGAGTAATGCTTCATTTGGATTTGCATTTCATCACATCTCACATTCTCAGCGTAATTGTGCAACTTAGGGCCATGTGCAGCTAATAGCTACAGGCAAGCTGATAGACTTTTTTTGAATCAGGTTCAAAAGGCAGCTTTAGGAGACATGAATAGCTTCTTCAGGGGTTCTGATATCAGGTAACGATGCCAGGTGATGCCTGTTCAGTTGCAAATTCACTTCTCATGCAAAAGCAAAAGGGTATCATTCAATGATCAAGTACTCTGCACTCTATAATAGTTATAACTCTAAATTTGGTATAAGGTGTCATTAATAGCCTGTTATCCTATTTGGTTTTTATTACAGCAATGACTTGTTTTTTTGGTGAGTTTGGTGTGTGTGTGTGTGTATACATATATACATTTATGATAGTCATTCAAGGTAATTAAACAAAGTAGTAAATGAAAACAATGGTTATTTTTATAATCCTCTGCCAATTAGCCTCATATTAAAATTATATACATTGATTGAATTAAAACAATCCTTAGACTAGGGCTGGGCAATTAATCGAAAAGTAATCGAAATCCACATTCAGAACCTATAATTGATCAAAATTTTCCAGGTCGATTATTTCAATGACTTTCCCGTTAAAAACACTACCGCGTGTGGAGTCGCTATTTTTAATAAGAAAATCAAATAATTTAATTTGTTTCCAAAAGTTATTTATTTTAACTTTTTTATAAGAACAAAGTGACTGTTGGTTTTAGGCGATGTATGCTTTAATTTCAGTTGTACAAAACTGATGTACAATAAATAATCGTAGATAGTAGATATTGGGTTTCCTTCAATTATTTAGAAATTAATTACTGCACCCTTCATTCGAAAATCTCTCACTTGTAATCTGTGAGCATATTTACTGTACAAAACTTGTCAGTGAACTATGAAGGCAAATAAACAAATAAATAAGTGAAATAATAGTTCATTAATCGTAATCGAGTTAAAATGTTTATTTTATCGATATTTTGATTTTAGGCCAAATCGCCCAGCCCTACCTCAGACACTACTGAACTATATCACTTGGGAATTGGTCCTAAAATTATCCATTCTCCGATTTTTCGCATTGAGGAATTGAGAGTTGACTCAAAAGCCTTGAACTTAATTCCTTACAATGATTTTCAAGCTGGCAGGGTGAGTGGTATTCCACTTGAATCACATACAAAATACATTACAGCAATGTAAAACTAAACATTGTAAAAACAAAAGCATCACAGAAACATTCCAATTTGCTGACAATTTTCCCCAGACTGAATCATCTCCTGTTCACGAATCCTTCCTGGTGAGTGATGGTGCCACACCTACTGCTGGGAATGGCAGTGTGATACACTATAGAGTGTTTTTTTAAGATGGGGTCTGCATCAATCTTACTGGAATTTCAGATCCTTTTCTGTCCTGATATATGCCCATATGCTCAACTTACCATCTTGTTCTTTTTTCTATGGTAGTTCTGGCAGAGCGTGGACTTATGTTTTGGGTCACAATTTTGCAGTAGGATGGACTGACCAGCCATACACATACCAGAGTTACTGCATGGTGCTAAAGAATTATTACCCACTTCTGGGTAACCCCACCTCGCAGTTCAGCAGTGTCCTTTGTACAACTTCATGCAATTCATTTTGAATTTCAACAGTTTGAATTTCAATACAGAAAAGCTTATATGGGTGATTCTCACGAAATCTTAGTTTTAAAAATGTAGAGCAAGATAATGTAAAAAATGCTTAAATTAACTTTTTTTGGTCAAATATTAGAATCAAAGTCTGGAGTATTTGTGAACATTACATTAAAAACCTTTACTTACCACTGAACACTTTTTTTTTTACATAATTTCCAAAATACAGCCTAGAAAATCTCATTACCGCAACAGTCTGAAAAAATCAACCCTGTTAGAAAAGCTAGTGCATTTTCACAATTTTAAAAATGGATTACTAATAGTCATGCACAGTTACTTAAAATTCTGAAATAATATGTATTTTTAATTTAACATTTAAGAAAATTTTTTTTTTATTTCTCTCATTACCGTAACACCTTCCACAATTTGTAACCATTTAAAAAAAATATTTCGATGAAACCTGACATATTTTTTAAATGACTGGACAAACCTGAAAGAACATAATTTGTAGATTCTGAACATGCATTTAAAATTAAAGTACTATTTTTCTATTAATTAAATTAACATTTAATGAACAACTGTTTCGGTAATGATACATAGGTTTCGGAAAT
>JBBMFX010000037.1:6285498-6297725 GCA_037832545.1 Rhabdalestes septentrionalis | reverse complement strand
AAAAAAACAAGTTAATATTTTTAATGCAATTAGCGCTTCACGTCATATTCCCGTTCAAAGTTTTGAGTACACAGCAGGAGATCCGAGTCCCAGAGAGCGCAGTTCAGTTCAGTGGGAATTGGAAGAAAAAAATGCCAAAATGGCTAATAAATGACTTTTGGAATAGCCGCTCGCGTATCTCCCGGTTCAACTTTGGAGCGCAGCTGCGAGGCGAAAGTGAACACGACGCACAAACACACGTTTATTTCAACACTTTGCCCATTAGGAAAGAGTGTGACAGTGGTGAACGTGGTCGTAGTGACTGTAGGAGAACTGGTGGTCAAGCTAGAGGCAGCAGGAGAGGGGAACTTTGGGCTGGAAGTAGCCGCATTAGCTTTCTCCATCCAGACCTCCAGAGGGGCGGAGTCTCAGCACCGACCATAGCGTGTGTGAAAGCTGGGAGACGTAGTGTATCAACGTTTACAACTGTCATATACTGTAACCTAATTCATAAGTTTGGTTCAGTCAGTGAGAAAAATGTCATGACCATTGAAGCCTAAGTTATAGGCTTGTGTTCAATAATAAATGGTAAAAAATCTGTTTCTTGTAAGTCTGTATGCGATTAAATGCGATTAATTAGATTAATTAATTGCCACACCATGTAACTAATTAGATAAAAAAATGTAATCGCTTAACAGCACTAATATATATATATTAGGGGTGGAGACAAAAAGAAATACGGTATTCGGACTGGCACAAATAACGTGTTTTTTTACGAATACCATATTCGGACAAAATTTGTATTCGGGCGTTGTTTGTGCGTTGCATTATGAATTTTACGCGAACATAAATACGAATAAGAATAATTTTCGCTTTTAACAAATACAGATACAAAGAGCAGCCGCTATGCACACCCCTAATATATAATATATATATATATATACACACACACACACACGTATACATGCCCTTGTTTGAGCAAATAAGAAAGACATGAAAATCCAAACTTCCGATAAATTCCTTTTTAATTTTTTTTGCACAATGAATGACATGAACAAGATCAAGTGTATTTAAGTGCTCAATACTGCACTGAGATGGTTGCACAAAAAAGAAGAGCTTAAAAGTGAAATAATAATAATAAAAAAAATCCCTACAAGATCATGAACGCCAAATATGACCAAACACATGCGAGCTTAAATGTATGTACATATGTACAGTGCAGTATACGTATCTTTAACTGTGTATACACAGGTACACAAAAACATGAGGGTGTATGTCTACATACATTTTTATGTACAATGCATATGCTTGCGTATCTCAATATTTATTCTTTCCTATATATGTCCATTATTTGCTGTTTTTTTATATTCATACAATTTACAAAAATGCTTTATGAATTAAAAACCATTTCTTAAAAAAACTTATCAAACAATGTATAAGATCTTCTCCAAATCGAAATTCAATATTTGACTTCTTCAAAATCTGTGTGCATACAATCGATTCAGGGCAAGCGGGTTTGGGAAACCTCGGAGGATTATCAAAATGGTCATAGTACCTATAAAAACCTAAAATACGCTGAATTTGATTTCCATGGTGTTGTGCCCTTGTTCAGTACGTTACCCTTCAATTAATGCTTTATCTGCAATGGAATTTCCTAAAAAGCTCGATATAGATCGGACGCTGCTGAGAAGATTCGGATGGAGCTCACAATCCCTTACGTGATCTTTTTTCATGAAGTCACAAGAGTAAAACTATCGCGTTGAGTTGGACCATATTTACAAGACACAAAACTGCATGTGATGAGTTACTTTCATTGTTTAAGAGCCAGAAAAACAAACAAACCAACAAAGAAAAACTACACCTTAACCTCACAAGGCACCGTTTTATCAGCTGGTAGAGAAAAATATATCTGGATATCTGGTGTTTTTTTGTTTTTTTTCTCGTTTTTTAAGCCAAAAAATATGAGCTGCCAAACACCTTTCTATAAGTGCCTCTTCTGATGAGCTAAAGATCTAAGGTGCCATTTAGGAACACTGCTACAGTAGACAATTTGGTTTTAACGGTGAGATTTCTGTCTGTTCTCAGCTTTTGCCGATGGATAATGGATGTCTTTATGCTTTTTTTTGGCACTGTCTCCATGTGGTCTGCAGCTTCTTGCCTAAATGGAGACATGCTGAAATGTCCAATTTAGTGCCGCAGGCGAAAGGGACATAGCTGCCAGCCAGTACGGGCCATTTCTCCTGACTCGGATGTGTCACAAGTCATAACATCCTACTCTCACCAAACGATAGGTCACGCGGTTTTAGGCGGTGGGCATTCTGGAATTTAGGAATTAGCAGTGGTCAGCTGTTTAGTAAGGGACTCTACTATTTACAGGGCTTCATTTGTTGAATTGAACGTAATGATTAAGGCTCAGCTGTTTAGGGACTGATTTTTCTGCCCTGTGCAGCGATAAAAATTGCAAAGAAATGATAGTCATTTGTATGCAAATAAAACAACTAATAATAATAATAATAAAAATAAACCCAGATTACAGATCGGCTGAACTTTCCGTCAAATGAACTGAACTGAGAGGATGTTTAGAAAACCTCTTCGAAAGCAATGTCTGTCAATTCGCAGGTTAGAACCTGATGCATAGTAAATAAGAACATAACAGCCCCTAAGTGGCGCTATAGCGTGTTGTGGTGGTCTTTCTCTGAATTGTCACAAGCAGAGTTTGGTCTTGTTGGTTTTCACTTTTTGCACACAGATCCGCCGAAGCACTAGGTAAATACAGTTGGTGGGATCGGGATTCAGATTAATACTGTTTGTTAAAAGAACCTGGGGAGCAGATTGTTCATAATTACACTGCAACGATCCACGTGTTCCACTTCCCACCTAAACAATGACAGCTCTGATGACCGAGAGAGACAGCAGGCATATGTACATTCATGACCATGTATGTATATGTCTAATATATGTATATATGTTATACGTGTAAGCGTGGTTTCTTGCCATTCATAGTATCCGGTACCTGAAATGTTATGGACTTTGTTGACAACATAAGGCACATATATGAAACGACTGAGAAATAAACCACAAATGGAGAGCTTTTTGCATTACGACCAGCTGGATGTACATTTCTACAACAGCTTAGAACAACTTGTACTACACTGAAGCCTGGTTTTTGGATGCTAACCCTGGGAACGAGTCCCAGTTTTTGTTTTTTTTTTGTTTTTCATATGCAGCCTTCGGTACTGAATACAGTAGTGAACTCTACATTTCGGATCCACACAATCCATCCGTCACACCATTTACAAGCACCTAAACCAAAAATCCACCTATAATATGAAATACAACTGGACTGCAACTTTGGTTGGTATGAACACCTAATACTGACAGGTATATCGACAATATTATTATTACTTTATTAGCAAGAGCAGGCACATTCTCAAATAGACTCTGGGAAAGGCAACTCAGTTACTCTGTGTCCTTTTTTTTCCTTCAAGTAACTGACTGAGAAATCACTTACTAAAATATTTTTTCCAGATATTGGGGGTTTTGCAACCAAAAATAATCGGTGTGACATTGTGTAGTACTTAGACCCATCTTCGAGGATAAAGAAACTGGATTAAGTGCTATGTTGGTTTTAAACGCGAGAATAAATGTTTTTTTCATGTACAACATGATGAGCGGAGTATGTCTACAGCTAAGGTTTCTGAAGGTTCGACTTTACACTCTGTCTAATACAATCCTTCGATCTGTGATGAGTCCACTTCGTTATGACTTGATTAATAAATACTGTAAGTCCCCCCCTCCCCCATTCCCCTATTTGAAAACAAGCTTTTTGTATGTCACATCTATTTCTAGTATTTGGTTAAAAAACATTATCTGAATATTGTACAGTTGTCTATTTGATATGATGACAGTACAGGTAAATCTAAAATACTTTCACTTTGAAATGTTTGTAGAATACGTTCCTATGTACAATCAAACTATAGCCATCAAAGACAGTTTCAAGAAGGGTCTCATTCAAGGGTATTGCCATTAGTTCATGCCCGGAACAAACCTGAGCGCAGGCAAGCGTGTGTATGTGTGTGTGTGTGTGTGTGTGTGTGTATGTCTAGGAGTTATTGTCGACCAATTTCAGCGCATTGGTCTTTATCTTAAGTACTGTGCTTTGTCTTGAGAGAACCGAAAAAGGCAAAGAAACCCCAAAAGTGCACAGTACTGTAATAAAAGATCATTTACACTTGCTGGTAAGGTTATGGCTGTAGCCATAGTTTCAATATCCTTTGAGTTATGGGCTTTGGGAGAATAAAGGCTTAATGTCAAGCAACAATGTCTCCATGAGAGAGAGAAAAAAAAGAACAAAATTTTAAAAAATGAGAGTAAAATATTTCATTGATGGCATGTACAAAATGAAAAGTGGGGCACTTTAGACCACATTCATTATCAGAATCCTCAGAGAATGCCCATGAAGAGTAGTTCAGCTGTCCAAACCAAATGCCTAGAAGTCATCCGAAGGTGGGGAGTGCAAGTCGAACTCACAGTGCATTGTTCTGAAATTCTCTAATGATCTGACTCCTCTCTTCTGCTCCCTCGGCCCCTCCGTGTCGGCCGCTCCAACTGATACTCCGGCTGGGCTTTGGGCCATTGCTTGGACCCCTGCAGCGCTTTGGGCTGAGCCCGGGCCTGGTGCACCACTGCCTCGATGGCATCCGTGATGGAGTCGTGGTTTGAGAACTCCAGCTGGGCGGGCACCAGGCCGCTCTGGAGGCTCCTCTTGCTGGGAAGGTCCACGCACTTCTCAAGCACAGGCATCTGGGACAGGAATCCCTCCTCTGTGGGCAGCGGCTGCTTCCGGGGCCTCCCCCTTCGCCGCTTCACCACGTTGTTGCCGGTCTTGGCCTGCCGCTGGAGCCGCTTCACCCTAAGGATCTTGTTGACGTGCTCCAGGCTTCTCTTGCTGGTGAGGATCTTGGAGAAGGTATGCATCTTCCGCACCTCACACTGCATCTCCTCTATCTCTTTACGCTTGTACCTTTTCTTGTAGGAGCCAAAATCTGGTCAAGACAAACACAAGTAAAAAATTATGAGAGTTGAATACAACAAAATGGTAACTTATTTCACAGCTATTACAAATGGGGTGAATGAATACTTTAATGGTGATCAGTGGTTACTTAAGTAGACACCAAATTTCAATACCTAGTGCCAGTAGTTGTCAATCTTGTCAGCATTTATGAGCAGGTTTTTTCCTTTAATCTACACTCCTGACTGGCTGTTTAAAAAACATTGTTTCCTTGTTATTAACATGAGAGTTTGTTGATTAGCCTGTGATTCATTGTGGTCAGTAAATGCACCCGCTTCCTGCAACTCACATTCATTGAAGTACAGCGAAAAAATGTGTCATATGTGAACACACCACAGCATAGAGTGTGAACAGTATAAATTCTTCTCTGCTTTTAACACAGTCACCTAGTGACGCAGCAGGAAGCCAGGAACACAGCACCTGGGGAGGGTACCTGAGGTGATACTAGCACTCCTGAGATACAAACTCAGAACCTTTTGGTCACAGGAGATGCTAAAAAAGGTACTGAAAAAAATGTCCATGTATTGGTATTGGATGTATTGGATTTGACAAGTTTTGAACAAAACCCAGTAACGCTGCACAATACATAGTCTGTTAACCATTTTATCAGTATTGGTCTTTGCAATACTTATATCACAGAAAGCTGCAATATGCAAATGAGTCTCTCGGAGTGGTGATCCTCTCTCAAATATTGACCAATCACAGCTCCAGTTGAGTGAATCAAGGTATTCATGTAATCCAACAAAACTAAATGAATTTTTGCCAATATCAAACCACTAAATACACTTTTTCATTTGTATTTGGTTGCCAAAACTGTTATTTGTAATTCATTCCTACATGACCATTTCCTAACCTTTGAATTAGAAATCTGATGCATGCAATGACCTAATTTCTGAAACACTTCTTAGATCTTCGACATGGAGGTGCAGATCTAAGGCGCTGTATGCTGGATAAGGAGATACACACAGATTTTAGCTTAATTTTAATTTATGGACTGTAGGGTAGGGGGAGTAGGCATACAATTTGAAACTTTAACAGTACTTAATTCCAGAAAAGTGATGCTATGGGCCATTTGCTATAATGAAATGTATCACAGTCGAGTTGCTGTACAATAGCAATACTATAGCACCCCCTCACCCCCACCCACCCAGTGTATTCCCAATTTCTTGGCTTTTTGTAATCTTCTGTCTTCCTGTTTTCTTATTTACGTTTACAGCCTCAAAGTGAGTCAGCCTGCCTACTCCATGTGAGTAAGTTTTGGTCTTAGCCCAGCCCCCTTATTATCGTGTTTGCTTGTGTCTTGTTACTTTCTCCTCTCTTGTCCAGGTGTTTCCCATTGTCTAGTTGTGAATACCCCTGCTGTGCTGGGCACCATCTCTTGTTATCATATTTTGTCATGTGTTTGTGAACCCCAGACCCTTGTTTGTATTTTTGTCCCTTATTTATTCCATTAAAACTGCTGCATCTCACGATTACATCCTGTCCACCTTGACCCTCAATCATTACAGATACTAATATTTTGTCCATGTTGTGTGGCCCTAATACCCATTCCTACTCTAGCTTGGTAAGTGACAAAAGAAATGTAAAACAAAAGGTTTTAAGCTTAATAATTTAGCCCACTGCTTCACTTGGTGAATGAGCTAAATGCAGAGAAAGAATTCCCCATTGTTCTGTGCTGTCCTGGGATGTGTTCACACTGAATCAGGCGTTTTTCAGGCATTTGTGGCGCCAGGTGTGGGTGGACTGAGCGCTGACCTTTTTTTGCTCTGCCAAATCCTATCCTGCCTACAGCACCATATCAGGAAAACTGTATTGTTTTCAGTATAGTACTACAGTATTTTCAATGTAGAATTACAAGTCAAGATGTCCAACATGTAAACAATCTGGAGAGAAAAGAGAAAAATAAACAAAACTGGGCTGCATGCTAGCTTTGGGCTGCATGCTAGTTTTAAACCGCATCAGATGAACATGAGTGTAGTGCCTCACTGATATCAATCAAGTGCAGACACAAAAATACCTATGGTGTTCAGAGCGCGTTCATTACGATGAGGCCTAGACAATCACTTTACTTTATATTTCTCTCACTTCCCGCTGTATTATGTAAAGAAGCATCAACAGTCTCATCTGTGTCACAATCACAAAGACAAAGTAATCCACACGACAATGATGCATCCCACGATGCATTGTTTGAAAGTGTCAATACGGTAACATTAATTGACGCGTAGGTAAATCATTGTAATGGACAAAAGTTCAACGCTGTATATCAAAGCATGACAAGTCTCCAGACTGCCATTTCATTTACAAGCCTCTATCTAAATGAGCAGAGTCAAAGACTCCAAGAAGTCCCGCGAGAAGAAAGAATTACGGCACTATAGAGCACTTAACACTTGACTTGTGCAGAACTACATCCATGCGTTTAATTAGTGTGCACGGAGCCGTCCCTCTTATCTGTCTCTCTGTGCACGCAGCCAGCGCTCACCTCCGTGTTGAAGAGACAGCTCTGGAAGTGTGAGTAATAAACTAGGAGGCCTCAGATACATCAGTGATTAATTTACTGCCTCTCCTCTTCGCGTCAGAGCGCTGGAAGGAAGCCCAGAGCGGAGGAAATGTTGGGTTTCTGGCAGCCTCGTCTGAAATGAGTTCAGACAGC
This sequence comes from Rhabdalestes septentrionalis, assembly GCA_037832545.1. Classification (NCBI taxonomy): domain Eukaryota; kingdom Metazoa; phylum Chordata; class Actinopteri; order Characiformes; family Alestidae; genus Rhabdalestes; species Rhabdalestes septentrionalis. Next base: position 6,290,025 of record JBBMFX010000037.1, on the reverse strand, counting down.
CTAAAGCTGCCTAAAATCTGTGTTCCGCATCAAAAATAAATAAATAAATAAAAATTTGCTGCACCCCTCACGTCTCTGGAGGACTCACTCGTTTTCTTGCTCCCTCTCACTGATTGCCACTCCATCTGGTTAGGTATCCAAGAAAGCAAATAAGAGAATGGTGGAAGGTTTTCGCCAGCGGTTTGCTCTGCTCGACTGAAATCACAGGCAATCTATTTATTTCCAAGCTTCCCTGTAGAGAAAACAGAGCGGCGTGTACGTTGTGCAATGCTGGAAAATACAGCAAAGCTATTTTAAAGGTTGTTCAATGAATAACGTGTTAAGATTGACCTTGATTTGCTTGAAGGAAAACTGCACATTATCCAGCTCCGCTAAACTGATGTTCAGATCCACTTCACAAATGAGCTCAAGTTTGCATAGGAGCTACTTCCAAATTGAGCAGAGGACTAAAGACCTTGTACTGAGTCACTAAGCAAGTTTGCAACCACTGCTCATTTGGTTTCAATAAAGTAATACAGAGGGCCCGGGCGAAGCAACAACCCCCCCTCCCCTTCCTGGCCCTGGTTTATCACTGAGAACCTCAGCGAGTCTCTCAGAGTGCCAACAAATCATGGAAAGAAAGGGGGGGAAAAAATACATTAGTTTTCAAAGGGAGCGTCACAACTCATTTATCCCCTGAAACCTCTACCTGCATCCTGCACACACTGTTTTCATTACAGCACCCAATTTATGGCCTCGCCCTGCTGCTGTCCCCACACAGCTCTGCTCTCAACACACTAACACACTTCCCATCGCCACGGCAGCTAAATTCCACTGTTTACACAGTTTTCAAATTTGTTGCATAAAATGTGGCTGTGGGGGGACAGAATATGAAGAGTAATGTAGAAAGTACATATTTATTTTCCATTTGGATTCAACTGTAAAAATGCTTTTTTTCAGTAAGCTGAATTGGAATGTTATTAACATCTGGCACTGTGGTGTATGGCATCAAAGGGCTAGCCTTTTTAAAGGAATGTATGGAATAAACAGGCGTAAAAATATGCTCGGAATAAAGTGTATTGCATGAAGTTTTAAAAAGAAAAGTGCTGAACACAGGCCTAATTCCTGTCCCATGAAAATCAGGGGGCCAATAGTTAAGAGCAAGTGGGCTCCAGCTAAAGAGGGTTTAGTGTACTGAAAGGTCTTTACACTGAGTGCCCCATCAAAAGCTCAATCCAGACCACATGTGCATGATGCGCTGCACGGCTACTTTAAAGAGCTTGCCAAAGGGTCATATTTCTTGTGGAAACGCTTCGACTGCTTCATCCACTGGCTTTTCTTCGGCAAATAAAATTCTAGTCATTCAAACTGCATGCAGTCATGGGCTGTTAATGCATTACGATGTTGATGTTTTGCTCAATTTTGACAAACACTTTGATAGTACATATGCTGACATTGTCTTGTAATAACAGCAGTTCTTTTCTTGTTCCTGAAGACACTCTAGAAATGAATGCGATACATTTACTGATTCTTTTAATTTACATTATGCACCATAAATACTCAGTGGTCAAAATGATTAACAGCCTTGCCAAGAAATGTGCAATAATATCATTAGGCTGGGGCAAATGGATATAATTAATTGCAAATGAGCGGTGACATCAGATGCAAATTTGTGCCTATAAATTACAGCCCGGCTTCACTAGGAGTGACACATTTCACACTGGCCAAAAGGCATACTAAGTTAGTCATTAATTTGCCTAAACATACTTTCTCTAAAAACATGTTTGGAAAACGAGCCACATTACATTTTTGTATGATATACATTGTGCTGCTCTATTTAACGATGACATCCAAGGTCTTTGAAGCATGGCATTAATTCACAGAGGTAGATGGTAGTATGGGTTAGGTATGTGACTCATCCTCTTCTTTTCCCCAAGGAGCAAAAATGTAATCTAACTGAGCCTTGGGCTTGCAATTCCCCTCCACTGGAGTAGACTGGATTCATTAAACTGCTGGCTGCTGGCCAGCTCTTTTAACACAGGGAGAATTTTTTTTATTGCGTGTCAGTAGAAAATAAATCAAAATGTGTGAATAATATATCTCTAAGAAAACCACTGGCAAGAAACGGAGGTAAAAAAGGAGGAGAAAAAATTTGTGAATTATAGTTGTCTCCATCCATGCATTACGCCTGCTTCACCAGATGTTCAGACTACAAAACAAAAGTGTGCAAATGAGCATATTTGTTCATCATTTTGTAGAATAGTGAAGAGCTGTTTGATGAGACCTACCGCAAGGCTTTGCATCTAAGATTAAATTGTGCCTTCATTATTTGCCGAGCAATTTTTGGCACTTTTTCTTTGTATGCTTTCATATCTAATGAAAGTGCGGAGATGTTCTGACCTGCTATAGCTGTGCTGCTGTGCTGGTACATCTGTTTTGCCTGCTCTCCTCTGTCGTTCTGGAAAGGAGCCATGCTTCCCTCGCTGTATGTTGCAAAATCCTCTAAGCTATGCCTCCTACTACGGATGCTGGGACCCTCCTCCCGTAAGTGCTGCCCCTTGAAAGAGTCCAGTGGCCGGTCCTGGCTGGCTCGCAGGCGGTCATGTGATTGTGTAGTGCAGATGTTCAGGAAGTTGTTCATTGGCTCTCCTCGAGCACGTTTACAGTGCTGCGAGTCGGATAAAGACAATGATGAGAGTGTGTCTACTTCAAAGTAGTTCCTGGAGGTCTTGCAGGACACATCTGCACTTTGCTGGCTCCTCTGCTTGTCTTTCAGTTTAGACAGAGGCAGCGCACCGCTGAAGAGTCCACCAAGATCTTCCCTCTGCGGGACTGCATGCTGGTCCTCCTTATGTTTGTGCTTATGCTTGTGTTTGCGTTTGTGGAGGCAGACGCTTGCCAAGCAGCTGCTTGATGAGTGATGAGCATCACCCATCCTGGGAGAAGGCATCTCATGGGGTACGCTCTTCGCCCTGTGTCTACTTGCAGCAGAGAGGCTTGAAAGCCCACTGGAGTGGAATTTTGGTGGAGGAACGGGTGGCCGCATTAGATGGGAGCCTGAAGATCCAAGAGCATGGGACAGGTATAAAGGTGGTGGATACTGCCCGTAATAGCCCATGTTCATCATACTTGTGGCAAGAGGCATAGATGTGTAAGGCATCGCGTAGGGTGCATAGTAATTGCCACCGGGCACTGGGTAGCCAAATCCTTGAATGAAAGGCATCTTTGTTATTGGTTCACTTGATTTGGCTGGCCTGCCACGTCTCCTCTTTGATTTTTCTGAAGTTCTGCGAAGATAGTGCACGGGATCGTAGGGGTAGTAGGGCATTGGGTAGTAATGGTCAAAGTTGAGGCGGAAAATGCTAGGGTAAGAGTTCTCATGGTAGAACTTGAAGCTACGGTGGGAGATTCGGAAGACCTGGAACTTGCTGATGAGCTCCTCAAGGTCAGCCAGAAACTGAAGATCATCCCGACTTGGGAGGCTCTTTCGCTTCCGTCGATGTTTCTGCTTTTTAAGGCTATCTTGAGTGAGGAAACTTTCCATTGCAACGGTGGTAGCATGCTTCTGATAGTGCCCTCTAGGTGTTTTACTCGTAGCTTCTAGTGTGGCAGCCTCCGCAGCCTCAAAACTGCAAAGATCAAAGGAGTACCTCCTGCGAAAAGCTGGACCTTTTTCAGCCTGGTCTGATGTGCTGTTGTTGTCAGTGCCAATGCCACTATCACTTGGGATTGTCTCTTCACTGTGGGACTCGCTAACAGGAGACAGGGTGACTTCTTTGATGGAGGCCACTTCTGACAGATGAGATGGCGAATTGGCCATAAGTCTTGGAGGAGAGAGCTTCCAGTTACTACTGAGCAAGCCCTTCTGAGTTTTTGTGGGCAATGCACTGATAGGCTGTAGATTTGGCATGGTCTTCAGGTCGTGCTGGCTGGTTTCCGCGGTGACATGGTGTGCCAAGCCACCCGCTAAGGACTGAGCGGAGAGAGACTGCATGACCCTGGGAGAAGGCATTCTGGTTGTGGGTGGTGGATTAGAAGGCACTAGAAGGTTCTCAAACTGACTCGAGACAGGCAATGAGTGCTCATCACTGGCTTTGTGCTCATCTAGCTGGGCCTGCAGCTCAGCTCTGGGCTTCCTCCCTCGTTTTTTGCCTATATAAATAGTCCCGCGCTTGCTGACGTTGATTTGTTTGCCTAGACGGGCCTCGATTGTCGATGCCACAGTTGACATGGCACTGGAACTTGGAGCACTAGACTTCAGAGCCAGATTGCCACTGCTAGAGGAGGACAAAAGTTCATTCAAAATGCTTTGCATTTTGACCAGTTTCATTTTCTTAGCTGTTCTCTTTTTAAGGACACCTACCTGGCCTGTTTTCTTGAGCTTCAATTGTTGTGCAGTAGGGGATTTATTTAAGGCCAGTTGCACCAGTTGTGATAAATTATGATTCTTCCTCCTCCTTTTTTAAGCACCTGTTGAATCTTGGGCAAGAGGACTGACAGGACTGGTTGCGGTTCCCGCATGAATTGTTTCAACAGTAAGCAGTGGTT
>JBBMFX010000037.1:6242901-6257578 GCA_037832545.1 Rhabdalestes septentrionalis | reverse complement strand
GAGAGGGAGAGAGAGAGAGAGGGCGAGAGAGGGAGAGAGAGAGAGAGGGAGAGAGAGAGAGAGAGAGAGAGAGAGAGAGAGAGAAAGAGAGAGAGAGCCAGACACAAAACAATGAGACAGAGAGCTAGCCCATCTGCTCCCTGCCAGACTCCCCAATCATTATTACACAAAAGCAACGTTTAACCCAATACACAAATCCGCTTCTTTAACCTGTTTCTGTCCACTACCTTTGCACTGGTCTGAGGATGGTCTTTGTGCTGATCTATGGATTGGAAAGTATGTAGCAGTTGTTAACTGGTACCCACACCACCATTTCTGAGCACAGTAAACCAATACCTTAGTAAAAAAAACATAAAATAAACATTTCCTCTTACCCCTACTGTACCACACAAAAAATCTGGTGTGTAAAGTTGAGGTTTGTGTTGGAGTTATGTGGCTAATATAAAAACTCGTCACATACTTATCTCGAGGCATGTCAAGTACTCTCAAATAGACGTGTTTGTGTGCTTCCTGACAGTTTATGAAGTAATATTTTGTCTGAAAAGTGTAGGGCCAGGATTCAGGCTTGACTGCTACTACTGTCACTATGTGTGATTACAGATTTGAGAAGTATCACGAGTACTTTTTTTAGTACTAGCAGCAGTTTGGCATTGTATTTGTCCCACTTTTGAAGAACTGTGTTTTAATAAGAGACTGGAAATGTTTTTTTGGACAGTGAGTCTGAAAAAGTTTGAATGAGTTTTTAACTTTTGTTCTCTATTGAGCCCCGTGGTGCTACACTCAGAATTAGTATTGACATCAAACCTCTAGTATCAGATCAAGCCTTGTCAGAGAGTTGTCAATGCTGTTTAAATCAAGACTGAGACTTTCCATTTGTATGATGCTGATGGATGGAACCCTTACCTCGGGAGAAACACACACATGACCTAGCATCATCCAAAAAGTATCACCTCCACCTGTACCAGCGGCTTGGACCCCCACGCATGTCCTGACAGGCTCCGTTAAGTGACGGGCAGGGCTGGGAAAGCTGACCCACTTGGCCTCTTTTGAAATGCCTTGGGAGCGCCCATGGGCCGAGCAGCCTGGGCCTGCCCCTCGCGCTCCCCTGACAAACACACACCACTGAGCACAGGCAGTCCGACGGAAACGCCTGACAATCAAAGCGCTGTCGTCAAACATGGAGCAGCGCCGGGGCAAAGATCTCCCCTGTCTGCCTCTCACAGTACACACACACACACACATGCACGCATCGATCTGGTTTCTATCCGGCTTGTCATCGCAATGAACCCTCTACAGTGTTAAACCACAGGGGTGATACTGGAGACAAATACAGGATACACGTCAAGACTAGTGAGTCTCAATGGACATCCACATCCATTTTTTATTAACCTGATTTGTGAGTCTAATACTAAATAGCTTCTTTTTTTTGGTTTAAAACAACATTGTCAATACTGTAACTTTTGCATAATTATGCAAGGCCAAATTAATTTTTCAAAACCTCATCCCTCCTGAAGAGATGGGTGGTTTTGGGCAGCTGCTGAAAACGTCACCTCGGCTTTCAGAGAGAGGGGGGGGGGAATAACACAGACACCATTTGTAAAAGCCTGCGGACCGCTAATGGAAACGACAAACAGAGCGCACCCCGACCTCTGCATATTCAGACTGTCTAATTGCACATCCAGGCGCGGGGTTTTCACAAAGCCGTCGAGGAGAGTGGAGCTCTATTCCTGGCCGTGCGGTCACAGAGCACCATTGTGTGGGCGAAGAACATTTCTGTCACATTACACTCGTTTTCCTACCCACCTCGGCGTAGCGCAACACTCGCAAAACTGCCTTTTGCGACGGGGGCGCTGGTAATCCCTATAAAGGAGGCCAAGGCAATGCATCAAAAACGCCCGGCTTCATTGAAACGGCGGTGGGTCTGCTGATCTGCGCTGAGCGCTACTGATAAAATTCACCATTTTCCAAATCTATCACAGCACCAAATGTAATTTAACTTTGCCTCGGGGCACTTAATGGTCCCACACGTCCCGAGTGCTGCTGCTAAAAGACTGTCCTACAACAGCTTGTTTTGTTCTGCTTCTCTTCAAACGATTCCACAAGGACCTTTTACGCTCTACTGGAAAGGTTACACCGAGAGGGAACTATTTATTTTTTAAATACACTTGAAGCCGTTGCCATTGTTTTTCTTACCTGCCAATACTGCCCAAACTAGAAATCAATACTGTTGTAGAACACCAGAACGCCAGTTTGGACGATACTGTGTCCGGCACTAGCTGGCGGTGTGATTTCATTAGTGATGGGGAAGGAAAGGGGGCTGTTCAGGGGAGCAGCTGTCACGGGCCGAGCGCGCTGAGGTAAGCCCTATTCTCAGCGAGCCCTGACTGGTTTCAATTACGCACTAACCCCTGACCCCACGCAGCTTGTAACTGAGAGATGAGAGGAGGTGGCAGGCCTGACGCTTAAAGCCCCTGAAAATGCAGAAAAGAGCAGGAACCCGACTCGCTTTTAAATGGCGCGCTTTCAAATGAGGACTTTAGCTTTGCTGTCCGTTAGCAGAGCAAATGAGGTTTCATCTGTGCTGTGGGAGTGGGGGGCTGTGTGTGTGTGTGTGTGTGTGTGTGTGTGTGTGTGTGTGTGTGTGTGTGTGAGTGTTGGGGGGGGCTGGCTTTTCTTTTCCCCTTTAGAGCACTTTTCTATAGACACGACCATCCTTTAGAGGGTGGCGTGGGGCCACCTCCTCTGTTCCTCCTTCTGCCCTTTTTGACCTTCTGTCTGTGGTCAATGTGGAGATTGCCAGAAAGAGACAGCTGCACTTCAGGCTTCCCGCCTCCAGCCCCTGTTGCTCCTAGAGCTTCTCCCTCTCTCTTTCTCTCTCTCTCTCTTTTGTTACCCCCTGCTCCCTCCTGGTCACTATTTTTCCCTCGCCCACTGTGTGTATCAAATTTTGCTTTTGAACGCTAATTTGACCTCCAATTCTTTGTTGATGGCTAAATTTCTCTAGTCTATCACCAGAAAGATGGATAGGTCTACCCCCTCCATTCTCCACACTACTGTATACAAGGTCTGTCATGATTACTCTATTAATGAACCAAAGGGCTTGCTGATTACATCGCAATGATGATGATTTCAGGAGGTCATTATGAAGGCATGTTTTGCAGATTCTCGAGTGCTCGATTTGAAGAAGAATCTTCAAGAGAGGAAACCCACACCAGCAAGATGTTATCAGTGCTTACAATTCTGTAGGTCCAAATGTCATGACATAAACTTGTATGTTTCTGTTATAAATGATGCATTTTTCCATGGTGATCACACCACTGTCTACACTCCCAAAAAGCAAAGGTGCCTAAAGGGTCCAACAAATAAGAACCACTTTTCTACCCTAAAAGATGTATCAAAGGATGGTCAATCTCAATCAAAAAGATGTTACAAATGGCCCTAACAATTAAGACTGCATGAAAGGCAGCATAAATGTTAACCAAAAGCATATCTGCATGAGCAGAGAAAGCATTAGTAGACACAATGAAACATTAGAGGGCATTTCAATGCCACAGATTCCTCAGTGTTCTTGAGAGTGAAAAAAAAAAGGCAATCAATTTCAGCTTGTGGTACACTTACCAAAAGATGCTGATGCTAGCAGTTCAGCTTTGATTCAGTAAGCATACATTTTCTCCCTAATTATGGTCAAATTACAGGCTCCGGCTCTGGGAGCACCAGCCACTCCTCCCCTTCTGTCCCAGAATCCTCCATTCTTGCCGTTTTACTGCCATGAAGTTGGCAAGGAGGAGTATGAAAAGGCAATGGCATGTATGTTTTGGAAAATTGAAGGGAGCAAACTATGGCGCGCTAAATTTGGCAACAAACAAAATTAAGCCTCAAGTTCTCTGTGGCCAACTACTGCTGTCCAGATCATGGTGTTTATCTAAATCACGCCAACATTTATACACAATTCAGCACAAGTGTATTATTTATCCGTGATCACACTGTGCTGAAGCTTGAGGGTTTCCTCAAACTGTAAGTCGCCTTGGATAAAAGCGTCTGCCAAATAAAAGTAACATAATGAAATCAGGGCTGATTCTGTGGACAGATTAGGTCTATCTTGGGCTAAGTTCCCTATTGGCCAGATTTCTCAATCCGTTGTAGTCTGGCAATCTGCCCCAGAGTGTAGATGTTACCATGGAGTCGCTATGTGTCACATTCTGCTGCGAGATTGGAAAAAAAAGGTAAAAAAATAATAAAATAGCATTTCAGTGCATCATGAATATTTCAAAAGGCCAAAATCTCCGGAAAAAAAGCCTGGGCACAGCAAGACACTTGATCCACATGTAAGTCGATGAACTCATTGAATCTAAATGCCACAAAAGGTTAATGGCAGACTTGCATTGCACCACAGCGCGCCCGGACACCCTTCATTTGACATGCAGCCGGCTGAACAGTTACAGACAGAACTGACAGCCAGCAGAATACAATTGTCTGGCTTTGGCAACGTGCCACGTGTTCTAGCATTCTGTAATGAGTTCAATCACAGCAGAGGGCCAGACACAAAGAAGGCAGGTAGAACAAGAGGTAAAAGGCAGCACTCTGCAATCGGCACAAAGAAAAGTGGAGAAAAATGAAAAGAAAATGAAAAGAAATTATGACCATTCACTGTGAGTGAGACAGTCTCTCAGAACCTTAAGCTACACTCAAAAGCAGTTACACCATACATCGCAGTGTAGCCCATTCTTATTCATCATGGAGATATCTACAATATCTACAATGCCATCTAATAGTTGAATACCAAAGTTTGCGCCTCTAGTCGGCTAGACTGCACCTGTATGTATATATTTTTTCTTATATTTGATGTAAACTAAAACTGGATGGTATCAAAATGTGAACCAAGCATCATAAATCAAATCAAATCATCAGTGGACCATTTCAGTCCTGATAAGGGATGAAAAGCACCTGGTTTTTCTAGAAACACTCACCCTCTTTCTTGGAGGCCCTCTGTCCTCCTCCTTTCCCACTTTGTTGCTTTTGGCATGTTTGGTGGTCTTCTGCTCCCCGGGCTGTTTGATAGTGATGCGGATCTCAGGGGGACAGATGTAGTTCTCCAGGCTCTTGGGTGGCTTCTTGGCCCGCTTGGTGGTTTGGATCTTCAGCTTTAAGCTGCCTTCTGAGAAGCTGGCCTCTTTGATTGAGAACTCCTGCTCCTCCAGGCCATCCGGCTGCACCCATTTCTCGCTGTCGGCATTGGAGGTGACGTCCACATCCTTCCCCAGGCCCAGGTCTTCATCCTCCTCCTGCTGATCTCCGGCCAGGCCCAGGCCCTTCACGGGGCCGGACAGAAGGCCCACCTCAGTGAGGTCGGCCCGGTTGATGGTGGTCACGGTGGAGTAGAACTCCTCGTTGCCCTTGGGCCGCGTGGGGCGAGTGAGGTCCCTTTGCTCCATCAATGATCTCAAGGCTCAGGTTCAACAAGCAGGAACCAGGAGGGAGCCGAGAGGACTGCGGGGACGCCGGTCACAGTGAGTCGTGTTCAGTCGGAAAGGGGCGCGATGGCTCTTGACTCTATTGCTCCCTGAATCGTACGAATCTCACAAAGGTATAGATGTCCTTGAGTGAAACTGTAAAATAGAGAAAAGAAAACACAAATGAGCTTTTACATTTTTTAGCTCAAAAATTCAAAGTATTAACATTTCTGAGTACCCTGTGGCATATACAAATTTTTTATTTAATCTGAAATTGATCAAACATAATTGTTGCTCATAAAGCAGATGCTTTATATCTTTGTCGATTTGTGAAACACTGAACCGATGCGAGATGAAGAAATGTAAGAGGAACCCGTCCATTTAGAACATAAAATGAAGGTCAGTTTGTATATTGTAATAACTGATACAATTATGCAAGTACAATGGACGCATGATGATATTGGAACCATATCGCCATTAGGACATAACTGCTAAAGAAACAGAGAGATCAGATTAGATTTCTCTAATGTTTCAAATATATATTTTGATGTATGTAGTGTTGCTGTGATGCTGATGTTAATATGCCTCTTATATTCAGTTTACAACATATACTACATTACATCTACAGACATTAATATTCCTGATTTTATGGATGCTTGTGTATCAACAAAGGCAGATATGTGCATGAAAAAAAGATTATAAGCCCATTTCACTGTATAATTACCATAGTAATTACATTTATATACACAAATTATTATACATTATATAAACATAATGTAAATCAAGCCTAAAGAGAAAGACAATAATGTCTGCTGAGAAGTTAGTAATAGCTGGACTAATTGGGAGAACACAACCCTAAGCCTGCAGCAGTGAACGGGCCTCACTGTGTAATCATTTTACATTACACTAGCAACGTCAGTTAGCCTAATAAAACAAATGTCCCTGCATTTAACTCCTTATTAATCAGAACAGGGGACCCTCCAATGAGAATGATTGGAATGGTCAAACCATTCGCTCCGGGCTACCTCTCAGACGCCGTAATTACATCACTGACCAGCTCATTTGCTTTGGTGGTCAGTTGAGTAACCCCAGTCCTGGTGTGAAAGTGAACAAATGAGGCCTCCGGCCCAGTGATAAACACTTCTCAGACATCAGACAGACCACAACCTGTGCAGTCAGAGACCTGGAAAAGCCCAATTAGGCTTCAACACAACACCTCTACTGTCGGCTGCTTAGCATCAAAAGGGAGGCATGAATGAACTCCTCTCAGTGCCTTTGGTCCAATTATGACATGGAGTGAAGGGCAGGGACACACGGAAACAAGGGCTGCTGGGGAGAAACCCTAGACAGACTGAGCGGAATAACACTACACAGGGCAGGGCAGAATGACCAAAACAACTAACCCTGGTAGCTGTAAGAAGCATCTGTAATTTCTATTATAAGTTTGGACAGATTTCTGCTTCTGATGTAAAAACAAAACTAGATGTGTTCTGTGAATAAATGCAAAGCGTGATTGTGTTGTTGATATAAAACCCAAGTTTGGAGACAGAAAAAAAATCGACACCATGCATTCGAACCAGCAAACAAATTTCTGCTTGTAATGTGAAAGGACACTTAAAAATAGCTTTTACAGTTTGGTAAACTGACCCAAAGAGCAGTGTAAACTGCAGACCAAAGCAAATGAATATATGTGCTTTGATGTAAATCCATGTGCTTTCCCAATCCCAGCCATCCCTTTTTTGTGCTTCTTCCCTATCAAGCTCACGCTGATTCAACTGATTAACAAGCTCCTTGTTGGCTTAGGTGTGTATAGCAGAGAAAACACAAAAACGGGGGGTTGCCAGGGCAGGGAACACCGTGCTTTAGAGAGTGGGTGCTGTTAATGTCAATGTGAATTTGCATATGGACGTTATCATCAGTGTTAATTGGTTCGGTGGCTCACAGCATGCAAATGTTTATAGGCGACTGCCGTCATACGTTTTATGCAAAATGTCTCTTGCCCTTTTTGATACCACCCACTCTGTGCCAAAACGACATATGCGTCATCTGGTCTCCTTCCCTCCGTCTGGAACCTCTGGGTCAAATGACGGTAAAAGTGGGAAAAGCAAAGGCTACGTCTTGAAACATTCCGAGCCAAACAAACAGTGAAACAAGCCAAAACACTTTACGGCAGCTGCAGCCACACAACAGAGTGATTAGTTACAACAAATCGTTGCGAGAACAGCTCTGACAATACTGGCTTGAAATCACCATCTCCCATTGCTTGGGCGAAGTGCTCTCAGGTAACTCCCTGAGCAGTGGCCATGTTGTGTCAGCATTGATGTGTATTGACTGAAGACTGGGGAGTCTACTCCTCTCACTGGCAAAGCTCAATCTTTCATCCTGCTTAACTGCTGCTGGCCGGGTGTCAGACAGCTCTCGGTGTCCTTTCCCTTTCGCCTGCCCGACAGGTGACAGATGAGAGGCTTCTGAAAACAACGGCCATCACCCGAGTGCCGGGATCCATGCTAGACTAAACATCTTCATCTATCCATCATCTGGTGACGGTCATAATGGCGCAACGCTCGTTCCATTCCACGATGATTCCAGTGCCGTCATTCATAAATCCTCCATGAAACTGCTTTAGTTTACGCCGTGATGCATCATTAGGAGTCTATTATTCTGGAGGGTTTCCTGTGGAGGACTGGGTGTCCTGACAGGTTTGGGCATCAAGAACCCCATTAAGGCAATTAGTTACCTCCATGCAAAGCTCTTCCTTCAAAGCAAAAATCTACTGACAGTTTGAATGGTTGAGTACCCTCCAAAATAACAATAGTGATGCCCACCTCTGATATCCATCCCCCTCTTGTAAATAAGCAAACAAATTCACTTTCAGAATGCTCCTCTAACACACCACAATATCAATCAGATCTAAGTTTATGTAACAGTAACCCTTGTCTGGCCCAGCAGGCGAGCCGACTGCAAGATAATTGTGAAAGACTGCAGTCTGCTCATAAACTGGTTTATTATTTGCACAAATACGCCTGAGGCGGATCCCAGGCTACCCTGCAAAAGTGCATGAAAGAGTTTCGTGTCAGCAGCGTAGCCTCTGGCTACTTCGAAAGGGAACAGATTCAGACGTTTGTCCTTGAGGGCCTTTATGCGCTGATCTGCTGTGGCCTCTTTTCGGGCGCATCTCAATTAGAACGATCACAGCTTTGTGCAGTAATTATCTGAATGTACATTCAGCGCGCCCTGCGCAAAAACAGCCCCTAATTGGCACAATACTGACGTAATGGCTCGACTATGCCGTGCATGCTCCAGGCCACACAAAAACACGGAGGAGCTTAACAAGCATGAAAAAAATGGTGTAACACCTCAGGACCACTGTCAAATCTCTGACAACAAAATGAAATTGAATATTACAGCTCTCAGCTCAGATTGCATCTATAGGAAACTGTGGATGATTGGAGATAAGTGAAGTGCTTTGCTTGCAAACACTACTGTTAGTTAAGCACAATGACGTCGATGTCACATTAGTGTCCACAGAAACTGGATTAAACAAAATTATCTGTATAATACAGATTTGTTCGTTATTACATACAGATATTTGCTGCAATTATTGTATTCAGGAAGAGCAGAGCATGTACCTGTATTTTAGTCTTTTAAGTGTGTTTAGGGTAGGGAAGCACAGATGAGGAATTCAGATGTTTTGTAGCAAATCTGGCTGATGTTATATTTGAAAAACAAAAAACAAACAAACCAGTACATCCTATTGGTCAGTACTACAATAGTTAGCGTGTCAAATTAGCATTTCAACTAAATGAAGATTGGTTGTCTATATAAATTCTTTTGCATCAATTGCAATGCAAAATGCAGGTGAGCCAAAACTGAAATGATAATCCAACCTTGATTGATTATGATCATGAAGCCCTTAGATTTGTTCCCATTTAAGCTTTGGCTTCGGTTGATATCTACATGAAAATATCAGCATTGGCCGATTCCCAAGCTGGTGCATCCCTAATAAGCACGTTGTCAGAAGAGAGTGAGAGCTGCCCTGATGAGGTAAGCAGACTAGCAGGGTTTGCTCCTCCCTGGGCCTGGGTGTCACTCAAGCTGTGAGTGTGAAAAGATTCCACTCAGTAACACAGGCCCTTTTAAGGTGAGGAACGGAGCGTACTGAGAAAAAAAAACAAAAAACAGCCCAGCCAAACAGACACATGTTCACACTTTGCTCCGGTGCTGTGATAAACACTAAAGAAACTTTCATCCTGCAACACTATATCTTCTGGAGCATTGCAACAAGGGACGCCAGGGGATCCTCACACTACAGCCTAGTGAAATACTTCTGCGGGCTCTGCACCGTGGGTAGGAAGCATGAATCTCTAAACAAGCCATGCTCGTGCATACTGATGACCGCAAACTGGACATGGAAACTGGAAATATTCACTCCAGACAACAAAACAGGAAGCTGTCTTACAACCAAGAAGCCACGACTGCATTCAATACTTGTCTCATTAGATTCTATTCATTGCGAGCCGCATCAATGGGACCCCGGTGGAAGGCTTGTCAATTACAAGCCCAATAACATATTCAGAAGCTCTTTAGACGAGAACTTTCTGGAAGGAGGCTGCAAGGAGAATAGCCAGCTCACCCCCTGGGTGGAAGGAGAAGTGACTGCATTCCCCCCCGCGCTAGCGATCCGCCTCTCCGGAGTGGCAGGGTTGACAGCTCTCTTAGAGAAGCCAAACAAATGCCTGGAAGTCCTCCACTAAATACTCAATTCATCTCCCAAGCCACAGTTGTTCAAGACAGACCTCAGTGGCCATAAATCCAATGCGCTACAGATGCAAAACTGCGAGCTCAGGCCAGCTAAATACAGTACACAATGCATCGGAGGTCGAAATGAAACATATAATCCACCGCTGCTTCTGTGAGCGGATGACGTTGGTTGGTTTAGTCATGACTACCACATGCCCATGATGTTGTCCAAGATTATATTCCCTAGTTTCAAAGCTTGGATCTGACAGAGCAGAACGCTTGACATACACAGGGCCATGACCTAGAGACCAGTCTTGGAGAGACCGCAACAGACCAAATGTTGAAAAGCTAATGACGGGCCCTGCTCCACAAAGCTACGTCAGCAAAATGCAGAAAAGAAACACGCCCCTATGTCTGCAACATCTAATCATCATCCAACTTCCACCAGTCTTGATCCATTTAATCAAAACTGATCACAAATGCGCCCTCCTAAACTACCTGCCAGTGAAATACAGTCCATTGCAGTCAGATTCGCTTGGGAAAAATTGGGAGATTGATGTTTCATATTGAAGATGGAGTCATCAACATGGCATGTTTTGGAGTCTTTTTGTTTTGTAAAGATTCCTTCTGTACTTTACTTCTGTAACTGACAAACAGTAGGACAAACACCAGTCACACAAACTGTCAAAAATCCATCACTTAAACTTTTGTCAGCCTGTCCAAACTGCATCCAGGCCTTCATTAAGGGGGTGAAGGCTTGTAGATATAGTATGAATGAGCAAAATTCACCAATACAGAGACCCATTTGAGACAACACCAGACCATTTGATCTCGGATCAAATTTTTGCTGCATTTATAACTGTCACAACAAACTGGTTCTAGATCAGTACTTGTCCATACCATGCTGTCTAAGATTCATACTGTGTCCTGAACCACAGCAACACCTGCACCGTCTCAATAAGGAGCTGAGGTTTGAGAGGTGTTTGGGGATGCATTTAATGACAACTGACCTCCAGTCTTTGTGGGCAAGGTTAGCCTCCAGTTCAAAATGAAAGAAGCAACGTATGTACACCAAACATGTCTTAGCTGGTTGACCTCATCTGGATAGGTGGAAAGCACACTTGATTTTTCACCGAGCCCTTCCTTTAAACTTGAAAACAGGTTTCTCAAGGCCATTTCGTGGAGCCGAGGTTAAAATATAATAACTCCTTTGTCCAATCAGAGGGCCTGCTTAGCATGATTGCCTAGTTATCCTGTAACGAAAGCAATAGTGCAGAACAATCTACACATCATGCGCTGCATAAATCTCTAGATGCCACACCACTTCAAGGTTTTCAAGGTGGTGTCAGTGCAATGTCATTTGTTAGGCAGAGCCTTACTTCCTTCCACAGTGTAGCTTTCTTTTACTGCCATGCTCGATCTTTCTTATCTCAGGAGAGACAGGAATTTCAACCACAGTGTGGAAAACAAAATGGCTGGAGTTGGGGGAAAAAAAGGAGATTGTCCTCCTCCTCCTCCTCCTCCTCCTCCTCCTCCGTGTCTCGCTGCCAAAAGGTGTTCTTGCTCTGATACTCCGTTTGGAGCGGCTGCCAAAAATGAGATTTGTCCTTGGATATCTTCCCCTCTTCCTTTGTCTCCTGTCAGGACTTGGCTGTCCTCCAGCAAAACTAGCCCCAGCCAGGAACAGAGGGAGATCTATTCACACACATAAACATCACTTTGGATCTGCGCTTTGGTCAAATAGCACTGTGTTCCTCTGTGGAAAGCAAATATGCAGTGTGTAAAGGCAGTATGGGTTTCAGCATCATTTTCGCCATTCCACAATGCTGTAGTGTATGTATGCATGTACTGGTCCCTCTTGGTCGTGATCTGAAGCATCCTGTGGCTCCTTTCAGTTTGGAATACATGTACATCTCTGCACACGCCAAATTAGGAGAGTACAAGTCAACACATCTGGTGAGATTTTGGCTCCAAAACGCTTTACAGGAATATGTGGGTGGCCATCACTGTCACTAAAGGCCCCCGCATCGTCCCAGCGCTGGCACACCCGCTGCAAGTCAGAAAGTCCGGTTGTCATGGCAACTAAAGTTATGGGAAACAATGTAAGTCATTTTTATGCATGCCTCAGTCCTGCCCAGGGCTAATACATACCATTACTGTCTAGTTCCAAGACTATGGCAACCTAAGCATACGAAGCTTCAGCTAATTGTCCAAACAGGCGCTCTGACGTAATCGAGGGGGCGGGGGCCAAATCTATCTGTGATTGACCACACCTTTAAACTTATTAAAGAAAATGGACATCGTAGTGATGCCGGACATGTTTGGAGATCCTAAACACACAAAACACCACTTCCTACATACACAATACACCATTTTATACATACACAATACGCCAGGTCATGTATACACAACACACCAGTTCATACATACACAACACACCAGTTCATACATACACAAAACACCAATTCATCCATACACAACACACCAGTTCATACATACACAACACACCAGTTCATACATACACAACACACCAGTTCATACATAAACAACACACCAGTTCATACATACACAACACACCAGTTTATACATACACAACACACCAGTTTATACATACACAACACACCAGTTTATACATACACAACACACCAGTTCATACATACACAACACACCAGTTCATACTTCCACAACACACCTGCTCATACATACACAACACACCAGCTCATACACACACAATACACCAGTTCCTATACACAAAATACACCAGTTCCTACATACACAACAAACCAGTTTATATATCCACAACACACATTTCCTAAATACACAACAAATGAGTTTCTATATACATAGCACCAGTTCCTATGTATACAACATACCACTTCCTACAGATACATACCCGCCAGTGTCTACACATAACACACAAGTTTCTTGATACATAACATACCAGTTTCAACACACAACACACCAGTTCGAACACACAACACACCAGTTCGAACACACCAGTCTGGACACAGACAACACCACTTCGAACATACACAACACACCAGTTACTACATACACAACACCAGTTTGAATACACAATACACCAGTTTAACATACACAGTACACCAGTCCCTACATACACAACACACCACTTCCTACTTACACAACACACCAGTTTCTACATACACAACACACCTGTTCCTACATACACAACACACCACTTCCTACATACACAGCATACACAATGCACATTGTGAAGCACCAATGACAACACCGCAAAGAACACATTAATACACATGTAATACCGGCACATGTATTTCTGTATTGCCTGTTTTCTCGCTCCAGTGTACATGCTCATCAACTGTTGCCCTCTTTCATGATCATGTTACGGCTGCAACCGCACTTGCCACAGGACATTATGTAACTGACACATACTCAGTTCTTCCAAAATCCATAGTCATACTGCCTCCTACTACTCAGGTTCACACAATCCTGTGGATTTGCAATAAAACAGGCTTTAAGCCTTTCTATCAAGTGAGTTCTTGAAAAACTAGGTTTAAAGCAGTTAATTATTGTGTTTTAACAGTCAAAGGCCATCACGAAGCAGGAGACTAAATCATTACCTGACTTAAGCCACTCCCTCTTAAAAATAGGGCGAGATTTTAACCAATCAAAACTAAAAACAGTCCAGAACCACACAGAGGTGATCCTAATTCAAAACCACACAGCTGGAGTGTTTGTAGTCTTTATCAGTGTAGCACAGTAAAATGAGGATTTGGAATTTGTCAAATAATAAGGTGCATAATAGCAATAAGCCTATTTTAAAAATTAGCCATCATATTTGACAAGTATACTATACTGATCCTCCACATTCATATCTGCTAATGAAGGAAAGCACTTCAGATACACTATAAGGTCAAAAGTATTGGGACACAACTGTTTTCCAGGGTTTGGGTTAGACCCCTTTCGTCCTGTGAAGAGCAATCTTAATACTTTAGCATACCAAGACATTTTGGACTACACCATGCTTGGAACCTTGTGGACACAGCATGAGGAGGAACGTTCCCTATTCCAGCGTGACAGTGCCTCAGTGCACAAAGCAAAAGGCATGGTTGGATCTGTTCAGTGTGGAATTACTTGACTGGCCCAAACAGAGACCTGACCTCAACCCCATCCAACACCTTTGGGACAAACTGTGAGCCAGGACTTCTCGTCAGTGCCTGACCTCATAAATTCTCTACAGAATGAATGGGCACAAATTCCCAAAAATCCTTACAAAAAGAATGGGGGCACCAACTCCATATGAAAGCCTGTGCAATTGTCAATAAGGTCCCAGTTGTCCATACTTGTCCTTATAGTGTATTAACCCTTGTACATGACAACTGTCTACACACTACATTATGTAGCGTCGACATACATACTACACCATAGTAAAGCTTGCTAATGAAGCGCTGTCGCTGTGAAATGAGGTCGTTTCAGAAAAATCTCCTACGCACTTTCTCTCCATT
>JBBMFX010000037.1:6216033-6226682 GCA_037832545.1 Rhabdalestes septentrionalis | reverse complement strand
AAAATCAAGTTTCTCCCAAGCTTACCAGCCAGCTCGGTCGCTTGCTGCCAGTCAACAAGAGATTTCCCGTGCTGATTCATTAGTTGGCACTTGAGCCCTGAGGGAGGTGCTGTTGTCACACACCACTCACCACCTCATCTGTTAGCTTGGATCCTCGTTGGATTCCGCTGCGGAGGGTGTTGAGAAAGTAGATGGAAGTTTGCCTGGTTTTCTGCCATGACAACCTGAAGAGCATGCAGCTCCAAATACGGAAAGGGTTGCAAATTTTATGGGCGAGGAAGGCCGTGCTCTACTTTAGCCTGAAGCACTGTTGCAATAGACGCTTCTGTTGGATCTCTGTGGCCTCTGGCACTTCATTAGAGGAGTGACTATTAGGTTGAAATCCTGCCATGGATTGTTTTCGTATCTGATATGCTCATGGGTGTAATTTTCGCTAAATGCAATCAGGATAATCACAGTGCAGCACATTTCAGGAAACATTTGTGTTCAGCTGACTTCTCCAGCTTAGTTAGGAAAATTATATGTAGTAATTCTCAAGTACATTCAACCAAATTCTAAACTGCACATATAAAATACTATTATATAGAACTTGACTATTTTTATGACTAGCCGAAAATACTGATTATTGTGACACTATGGAAATGTTCTAGTGTCTTTAAATAATAATACAGATCCTTTTTGGGCCAGGAGTGTGAACCAAAATGAGTATTTGGCCACTTACTGGTAAACGTCCGATAAAGGATGTGTTACACTTTTAAATAAAAAAAGAGGGAAAAATCTGTTCCCACACTAATTGCAGTTTTTCATATTTGTCATCGTGTTTCTTAATACATTAAGTTCTGCTTATTTTGTTTTTGTTACACATCGATATAGAGGACACTTTTGTGTATTACACTTAATTACAGAGGACAATGTAGTGTACTACACCAATATAGAAGACACTGTATTGAAATAACATATACTGCACAAATACTGTAATCTGCTATACTTTAATGTGGAAAAACATCATTTAATTTTCAAATATTTATGGTGTACACTGCTTTGTTAACGTTTTATACTTTGCAAACCAAGATATTTGTGGTAAAACAAAACTCAAAGGTTTCCTATAATGTTTTAAAGATGTGGACAAAATTATTGGGACTATTACACCCTCAGGGATTTTAATGACATAGCATTCATATGATTATGGATTTCCCTTTTTGCACCTATTACTGCTTCCATTCTTCTTGGAAGGGTTCCCATAAGATTTTGGAATTTCTTTGGGGATTTGTGCCGATTCATTCTGTAGAGCATTTATGAGGTCAGCCACTGATGCTGGACGAGATAGCCTGGCTCACTATCTCTGTTCAAGTTCATCCCAATAGTGTTGGATGTGGTTGAGGTCAGGGCTCATCCAACCATGTCTTTATGGAGCTTGCTTTATGCAATGGGGTACAGTTATGCTGGAATAGAAAAGGTTCTTCCCCAAACTGGGAATCCACTAATTTCAAAAATGCCTTGAAAAAGTGCTCAAGCTTTAAGATTGCCCTTCACTGGAAGTATTCAATCATTCAGAGGTGTCCCAATACTTTTGTCCATACAGTGTTGGTGTTGCGTTACAGTTTACACATTCATAAGGGGGCTGTCAGCCACAACAATGACGACAGCGGAAGTGGGCTCCACGGAGATTTTTCTTTGATTTGGCATGAAAAGGGAGAAGTTCATAGGGATAATGTGAAGACTGTCCAGATCCAGTGTTGACGAACTGAATTAGCCTTTATGTAGGACATCTCAGCCTCGACGACAGCATCTTTTGGGTAGCGTGTGGTGTTTTTTCCCTCGCTCACTCGGAGTGAGGAACAGCTCGAAGCCAGACA
Source organism: Rhabdalestes septentrionalis (assembly GCA_037832545.1). Lineage (NCBI taxonomy): Eukaryota > Metazoa > Chordata > Actinopteri > Characiformes > Alestidae > Rhabdalestes > Rhabdalestes septentrionalis. The sequence continues at coordinate 6,224,826 of JBBMFX010000037.1, read as the reverse complement.
GAGACGGAGCGAGTGGTGTCAAGACAACATCTGGCTCCTGCTGGAACTGTACTATATGTTGAAGGGAGCTTTATTTTTGGGTCTGAGCCGTGTTTGTGAAGATGTGCATTCCTTGCTGTATCTCCCAGGTGAGTGTTCTGCTGTCTTGTCCTGTCTAAACGGTTTCTGGTTTGGGTTTTGTGGCAGAAAGACGTTTCTAGGCTCGTTTCATTGGAGTGTTCTTTATTTTTGCCAATTCCTCTACACATTCCAACTTCACGGAGACAGAAAATGTCGCAAAAAGACAGTGTTAATGCTCATAGCATCGTCCACATGCTTCCAAAGTTGCCCCCCCCCCACCTCAGCTCCTTTGTTCTTGTTGAGTTGTTGTTAGCCATTGGGCTATTGCTACTTAGTATCAATTTTGTAAAAACATGTTACAGAAATGCTACATTCTTGTTATTTGTCATTTATTTTTCATTTTCCACATTAATAAGCTACATAGGCCAGGTAGAGCATCTCCATTACGTCATGTGTGGCGGGACAGAGCTCGAGGAGTTGTTCAGACCCAGAAATACAGAAATAATTTCTGGTCAAAAAATATGTCCTATGTCTGATATGAATGCTTAGATTTTTCTCCCTTTAGTCTTTGTAAGTGTCCTCCAAAAGCCTGACGTACATTTTAATATAATTTTCATGTCCAGTTCTCATCTGGCAGCTGAGAATTGTACCCATAGATCTTGGTGAGAAATTAGTATACCCAGAAATACAGAAAGGTATGATTCAATTCCCTTTATAATCATTATAATATTCCCTTTCCATTATAATGTAGGACTTCAAAAACGACATCTTAAGTCTGATAATTCAGCTCCTGAAAGGAAAATTCTTTTGATTTTGTTACTTTGTTACTAAATTTTGTCCTCTATAAGGCTTGTCTTGTTTTCTGATAATTTCCTTGACCAGGTCTCGTAATGCAAGCTGAGAAATGTGTTCAGAGAACTTGAGGGGTGGAGTGAAGTGTTTAATCACAGAGATAGAAAAACATCTCCTGGTTCCTTTGCTTTTAATATTAGTGTATAAGTGTATCTGTAAGGATTGTCTGTTGTGTTTCTTGGTAGCAGAATTATATTTTCTTTTCTTATTTCTCATTTGGCAGCTGAGACATATGTTCAGAGTCCCTTACTTTAGCGGATTTCGTGATTTTCTCATTCATCTCCAGCAAGATTACACTATGCTGCTTTTAGAAGATCCAATACAGTATTGACACAGCTTTTAGTTCCAAAATTTACTCCTTTGGAAAGTTTTTTTTCCCCCAGACATCAACTATTCTTTCTAATGGAACCTCCTGAAACACACAGCCTCATGTTAACAGCAGACTGAGTTGTGAAGACTTTTCTTTGGCTTTTTTGAACATCTCAAATATTCATCCAATGCTGATTCTGATTTAATTGAAACCGTTTGTTTCCATCCAACATGGCTGCTCAACAATTGTGTTCAGACTGACCCTATTTAGTCATAGAGGACAACACTACGAAACACAATTAGAGAGCATTTAAGGGGTGGTGGAGATAATCTGGGAAATGCAGAACAATAGATTTGTCAACACAGTGTCCTCCACAGTCTCGGTGTGCTAATTTCTGCCTGGAACGGCCCACATTTTCTGGTAACCCCCTTTTTTGTGTGTTGCGTGGTCCGCGGGTGGTCTTTTCATTTCCTATTTGGATCCATGAGGCTGCTTGTTTGCATAAGATTAGCAGTGGGAAAACAGAAAGAAGGCGGCCTGCGTCTGCTGGGCTGTCTCATTAGCGCTAAGCCTGTCAGGAGTCGTTGGCCCCACAGCCGGCCGAGGTGGAGCGAGATGGGCATGGACGGCTAGCCGATGCATTTTTCTGCGCCTGTTCACCTGATACCACTGCACTGGTTTGAGGGGATTTCCTTTGTAACACTTAGCACAATCCAGCCACACAAATGAAACGGGTCTAGGCTTTGTGAGGGTCTTTAGGACATTCCACGGATCTTTTCATGACTGTCAATGGGCACAAATGCTGATCTGGAGGACAAATTTCCATCTAAAGGAGAACGTTTTTAATCAGACAGGAAAGAGCTGCTTGTGTTTGAACCCACACAACTTGAGGTTTGAAAGTGATCCTATGAAAGTGTCGGATAAAGCAATTGGCCTTCAGAGTAGACTAAAGGAAAAGGTGACTTTATCACTTAAACATATTCAAGCATTCTTCTTCAGAGGCATAATTTGAGACCCTTGTTCGGCGGTCTTAATATCCTGTAATGGAGGACTGGTGTCCTGCACAGTTTGATGATATTCTTGCCAAAACACACTCAGTCAGGTTTAGTAAGTCAACTGAAAATGTCATCAGCACATGGCTTGATGACTACTTAATGATTCAGGCTAAGTGATGTAAGCTGTTTGCAAGTGAGGCATTTTTTTGGGCAAGTGAAACCTCTGTGTGTTTGGACAAGGGCAGTGCCAGGAAAGAAAAAAAACAAAGGGGGAGGGGTGGCAGTGTCATTTGAGCTAAATATCCATTTCTATGAAGACAACCTGAGTGACATAATGCAAGCCAAATGGTGCTACGGTAATATACGATTGGCACAATCGTGTGATAGTATAAATTCCTCCACATGCATAACAAAACACAAGCCTCACTCCACTTGGCTAGTGCTGCTCCGTCTGGCAAAGTGTTGAGCCTGGCATGTCAACGGCTAATCCATGACACTGAATCTAATGAGTTTGTTAGATAGTCAGACTTACAAAGCCAATTCAGCCACTTATCTCGCTTTTTGATTGTTTGAATCCTCTACTATTTAACCCTTACACATTTCCTTTTGTTCACTTTTGGTGTGTAATCTATGAATTCTGTACAGTAACTCTTCTAGTTGCTTTAAGTATCTGGAGCTGTACAGTTCCAGTACCCTTTGTGTGTGTTTCAGCCACTCAGACATTAAATCCGTGAATGGTGAAGGTATTACGGTATGTTGTGTATATCAATGAGTAAACATCAGTGGTTGATGAACACATCATACTTCCTGTGTTGGGCCTGTGTTTGGAGACATTTGTATTTTATTAAATGTAAATCATATTCATTTCTTTGTAATTGTCCATGATACAAATACATTTAATGAATCTGTGGCTGATAGTTTATTACACCATTAGTTTTTTTTTATGCTGAGCTGTATAGTAGTTAGGGATGCATGATGTAACATCATGAAATAGGCCTCTGGTTGCTAGTCTATCTGCAGAAGCATTACACATTTTAGGGGAAAGCTTTTTGTGTGGGGGGTATCTGGTCTGAATGGACCGTCTAGATATCTTGCACTCTACTTCTTTTATGTATTTTACTATTTGTTTCAGCCCATTCATAATATTTGCATGAGTAAAAAATCAAAAGCAGTAATTTTTAAGCGACTATTTACTGTCTTTGTTTCTGCGGCTTTAAACAAATCAGCTTTGTTCTGATTGGCTGTCCTATATCGTGCCACATGCACAATGTGCTCCAGAATTTAACACACTTTGTAACAGCATGAACGGTCCGGGCTAACCAGTTGGAGACATGTTACTGTGTTTTGTTTTGTGTCCACAAGGGCAAAGATGTTTTGTCATTTAGCTTCCACATATATTCCTGTGCAAATGTCTTTGCAAGTTGTTGTTTTTTATTTTTCCAGTTTGTGGTAATTAATGTGTTTTTCTGCTTGCAACATTAACAATAAAATAAACACAAACAAACCAGAAAGCAGAAAGAATGATCAAGATTTGTTTTTTTTTAAAGTAGTTGACCTTTCGTCTCCTGGTAAAGCGAGCACAGGTTTGGTTCCAGATATCTCTTCGATGTCTCCAGGCATTGCTGGGATTTGAGGAAGGGTAATGGACCGACTGAGACAAACCAGTTTTCTGGACGTTCACACGGAACACACTGATATACTGCACGTAAAATCACTGTTTAATGGTATTTGTATTGAATCATTTCAGTTTTATGTAGTTTACATTAATGTGGAAAAATATGTTCACTGAACCAAAACAGGTTTTAAATATATTGCAGTTGCATCAGACTTTTGCACAGTATTTTACTGAATGAGGAATAATTGGTGTTTTATATCAATGTTAAAATAATATATCAAACATTTATTTAAAGTGGGCCCAAAATAATGTTGACCTTTTATACCTTGTTAGTTCATGTCCCTGCTCATTTTAACCACCATATAAATAAAAAGGCAGATTTACTCCCTGCAATCTTCTATCAAAATGTAACGACTGCTCTCAGCCTGTAAGAGGTCTCAGTTTTTTGGGGTTTTTTTGTATTATGTCGCAGTGAACTGGGGAAAAATACAGCCATGGAGGTAAAGCAGTGCTGACAGTGTGGGAAGTAGAATGATGTTCTCAGTCTGCTGTGGATTTCACACACCCTATCACCTCTACTCTGTGTTATCCGAGAGGCCACAGTCATAGTAGCGTCCTGCTCCTGAAAGAAGAGTGTTTACTCTTTTTCTGTCTTTTTTTTCCCCAGGACTCTCCATTTGCAACTGAAAAAGCCATTTCCTCCATCTGACAAATGATTGCCAACCAAACTCCATCCATCCATCAGTGCCTCTTTTTAATCCATTGATCTTATACTGCAGTTGGATGTTGGAGTGTTTGGTGTAGCTGCGGTCTGTGCCCTAGAGAAAGGACCGGGGCTTTTTCTTAAGCCCACATCAAATACTGAAGCAATACATTTTTGGCCAACTTGTAAAATTTCCCAGCTAACTTTCCAACAGAGCTGTCTTTTATATTAGCCTAATTGTTTCCAAATTTTGGCAGTAGAAGAAGCCTTACTAGAGACGTACACTAATAAAGAGACTGTCTCTCTGTCTCTCTGTCTCTCTGTCTTTCTGTCGTGTCTTTCTTTAGACAGTGCTTTACATGGTTTGGTAAAGCCAGTGAAAGATTCTTATCTTGGAGAGCAGGAAAAGTGATTGTTGAGTCATGATTTGGACGACTTTTGGATGTAATTGCTAAGATTTAGAGTTTTATTGCACAAAATATTCTTGATTTAGGTGCACGCTTTTTCCCCCCATGCTGAAAAGTTTGCACAAAGAATTTCATGTCAGGCTGTTGTCTTGTTCTGTGGATGCCTGTCCTTGTTGTTTTCTTCTGTAGGTGATGGGAAGAGAGCGAAGCAGTTTAAACCAGAGTTTGAGAGGCTCTCAGCCTTTATTGTGTCCAGGTTATTGGCCTCAGTTTGGGTCGGTCACCTTTCACCCAGACCCTTGCTGACAGCTGGAGAGGACAAAGGGGCGGCTCAAGAAGGCTCAGTAAAAGGACTACTGTCTCCTGGTCGGGGGTAGAGGGGGATGGGATATATCGAGAAGGAACAAGCTAAAATAGAACCTTCTAATGCTAATAGGCTTGGAGATCTTTTTAATGTTCTCAATTCTGATCACATAAAGGTAAAACATTTTTCGATAACAAAAAAACTGTATTCAGAACATTCAGAATGTCCCAGCAGCACTGGAAATAAAATTTCCCTCTGATGCCTCCAGCTGCTGTTTGGATTTGTGAAACTTCATCATTAATGAAGGACTGACTGAGGCAATCCAGGTTTCTAATGGAAACTACAAGTAATGCTGGACTTCCACTATAAACTGAACACAAAATCACTGTGTATAATCACTTATTTGTTTTTATTCTTTTTAGTTTGATTTAGTATATTTAGCAAGATTTATGTGAAAAAAACACTCAACTGCTTTGCAGTTGCCAAGACAGATTGAAAAGAGTGAGAAGTAATTATGTTTTATAACCATGTTTACATACTATATCAGACACTTTATTTATAGCATACCCAAAATAAAAGTTGACCTTTTTTTTTTTACTTGTTAGTTCATGTTAGTTCATTCATATAATTAAAAAGGCAGAATTTCCCCCTGTTATCTTTTGTCAAAATGTAATGAAAGCTACCATTACTGTGCACTGGGGAGAAGTACAGCCATAGTGTTAAAGCACTGGAAGTGAAGTTGCATAAATATTAAAATGTTGATGCATGATGTATTCACCTAAAGCAGGTCCTGAAAAACAGCCACACATATATGTAATGTTTAGGAAACAAGAAGCAGAGCCAAAAAAGGGTCCCAGGTATTTTCTCAGCCATTCTAATGTGGAACCTACTTTCGATTCCCAACCCTACATATCAATCCAAAGAAAGATTTAGCAGCAATTGAATAGTCAATGTGTGAGGAAACTTTGTGTTTGGTTTGGCGGGGTGTCATGATACTGGGCCAACATCATGATTACTGTCAGGCCTTGACGATGGACAATAGCTTTGTCCATCAGTCAAACCCCTGGTGCGTAGTTGGACCCCTTGGATGTTTGGATGTACATTTCAAGCTTTGTTTGTTTCCATAGGCGATGTAGGAATGCAGGCTGATGCTCAGCGCAGTCTCGCAGCCTGGCCACCTGTCGTCAGGGGAAGGGGGAGACACTCCCAGGCCTCTTGTTGGGGGAAGTTCATCGTAGTTTTAGCCTGGCTCACATTAGCTTGTGTGCTGCCTGTGGCAGTTCTTTCGTCTTTCTCATGTCGTTCAAATCTCTGTTAAACAGAAAATTCTTTTCTGTAATGCATTATTTAGTTCAGTTCTGTGTTGGAAACGAATTGTCTTAATGTAATTACATACAGTATTAAGTTAACTTCCTTGTTAGAAATTAATTGTATATTATTATTAATGCTATAATATACTCTTTCGCTTGTGAAGTTCTGTCATGCTGTAGTAGGATATGGGTAGTAGGCCTACTGATTCAATTCAGGATGAGTAACACTCTGTTTACATCAGTGATGATTGACAACTTCCAAATAAGAATCAGAAAACCTTCTTGATTCTGGAGAAAATTTCTTATTTCTTATTTCAGGACTACATGGACATGCAGAGACAAGAAAAATATAACATACAGTCTAAATAAATCTGATAAAAATAACTATATGAAAAACCAGTATATTGGGAATACTGTAAATACTATTGGTAAGTGACTTACAGTTAAGTGAAATTACTTATAACACAAGTGGTGGTTAGGACTATGTTATTGAGTTAAGTAGTACTGATAGTCATAATACTTATTACTTTATAATATATAAGTAAGATTGGTGATATTTACATAGTAAGACTATTGAATAATGAAATGATGCATATGGTAAGACTGATACACAAAATAAGAAATTGCACTTGGTTGACTATAGCATATCATAGTAAGATTATAATGCACATAATGATTTAAACAGTGCACAACAAAATAGCTGCAGGTTATTGCACAGGTTACTGTGTGGATGCGTGAGAGAGTGGAGTTTTCGAGCCCGGTGGTGGTGGCAAGGAAGGATGTCCTGTAGCATTGGGTGGAATCTTTTATGCTGGTAAGTCTGTGGATAAAAATGGTTCTCAGTTCAGCCAGTACTTCAAACATGATAAATGTTAGGTTGCGTTCACCGTCTCACAGTTCAGTTCTCGGTTTCTGAGCCGCGGTTTGGTGTGCATCATGGTTCAGTGGGGGAAAATGGTCAACCAGCATTAAACATTAGGTAATGCAGTTCAAGTAAGTGGGGAAAAAATCAGTTAGCCAAACCTTAACCTGAAGATCGACATGTTTTGTTGTGTGAGTTCAGAACGGTTAAAATTTATTTCAGAATACAGGGGCTGCTTGGGTTACAACAGCCTTGACCATGCTCATTTTTACTTGGCTTATACCGCTAGCCTCATACTTATGGACAACGCAGGTGAAGTAGTTTGGTTGCATGTGGTGGAGGAATACCAAGTAAATTGGCGGGTGATTGAGGGAGTTTTCTTTTTGGGTTTTTTGTGTCGTAGTTGTGTTGTTATGATTTTACAACTGTCTTGGGATCAGTAAGTGACTGAGGATAGGTTGTGTTTCAGTTTAGACCAAAATTCAGGTCTCATCACTGTTGAAGGAACAGATGTGTGTCTTCGAGGATCCCCTGTATTCTAACGCGATGGTTTTCAACCTTTTCAACATTAAGGCGCACCTGTCTATCACAGCATGTTGCAAAGGCCCACTTGACCAAATTACATGAACTTAAATAACCAATTGCGGACCAATGGCCTGTCTCAATTTTAGATTCGCGGCCAAATCAAAAACCTTTGCGGCCCATCAATGCTCCCCATCCCAGTGGTTGAGAAACTTGCTTCTAAAGCACTCATCAAATAGCTTTAATTGCAGTTAACCGCCTATGGTCTAACTTACTGTGGTATTGATTTCCATACACATATTGCACAAAAAAAAAATTTAAACGCTAAACAGCAACAATGACAATAGCATTATTTTTAGGGATACAAATTTTCTGCGAGTTGTTTTTGTCAGATAAATGTTTAAAAAAAGATCTGCATTGAACAGATTATTATGTCCGACTGGAATTTCATTCCAATATTTGATGTCATGTTTATTGTACTGCTGAAGAATATAAAGTGTAGATTTTGCCAGGCCTCCATGCTAAATCCTCAATAGTAATTTGACCACAATTTTAACCGTTCTGAATTTGGATGTACATGTTATAAATATTTCTGCCTCAGGATCAGCAGGATCAGTGTCATGTATGGCTTGTTGTTAATCAATGCATCTGAAAATGAGTGCTGTTGTGTGACATCAGTACCAGTTAACTGCTAGACGATCTGTCATCCAGACTCCTGTCTGCTTTTGTTTCCTAAACCACCCCTGAGTTCATCACCTGCTGACAGCAGATGAAGAGATTAAGGACCTCCCAGACACTGTGCACTGATTCTGGATCTTTCTCAGAATCTGAGTGGTGTGGTGTAGACTTCATG
>JBBMFX010000037.1:6183282-6196799 GCA_037832545.1 Rhabdalestes septentrionalis | reverse complement strand
TCATTGCTGCTTTGGGAACCCCTCCCCTGATCGAGCCTCCATGAGTTATAAAACGCTCTGGCATTGTGTGCAGATTTAGTGTAAGCGATTTTTATTTAATAGAATTCTTATTCAATGTTGTGACATCTGTGCTTCTCTGCAGTTACGAAAATGCTAGGTTCGAGGGTCTGCTGGAAGGGAGCTGGTCAGTGTTCTGGATCAAGATGGCATCTTGCTGGGTGTGTCTCATCCTTTACATGTGGACCCTGGTGGCCCCCATGCTCTTCCCAAAGAGGTTTCAAGCATAAAAGCAATCTCCAAATACATCCTATCACCACTGTTGACAGGAAAAAACATTTTGCAGACTATTTCCTTTTCTTTTATTTGAAGTAATTTTTTAAAACGTGTTTTCATTTGTATCAGCTCTTGGTAAAGGAAGTTATAATATGCCTTAAAGGCGCTTTTTTTTCTAGACAAATTTATGGAGCTTTGTTACAGACATGGGTTTTTTATTCCATTTTGCTAATGTGGAAGTCAGGAGGGACTGGTTGTTTTTTGTTGTTTTTTGTAAGAAAACTTCATGAAGGTATGAAAACAAATCATTGCTCAGGCTCACACCACCTGTAAGTGTCTTCAGTGTTACATTTGTATCCTTTGGTAGATGAAGTACTCTATGCAAATCAGCAAAAGCTTTTCTTTCGTTCTTGTGGTAGCTTTTGCTTTGTCACTATCCATTCAGATTAGTCTATACCATTCTACTGAACGTTCTTTGTAAACACACCAAAACAGCTGTTAGCCAGGCAAAGAAAAAAAAAATGTAAAGGAATGCATCACAATTCTGTGTGGTACCTCAGAGGTGCTTAGTGGGCCAGACATAGACACAGAGGGCCGGTTACTATATTTTAGCTCAGTACCAAGTCGTACCACAGCCAGTTTTGTAATGGAGAGTGTATATTCCTGTAGCACTCTCATTTTAATCTCAGGCAGAGAATAGAAATATTCTGGAAAGAATTGTGCTTGGCATCAAGAAATACAGGTTGAAACATTTAATTGAAGGGTATTGTTTATATGGCTTCATTACATCTACATAAGCCTTTCATGACAACAGACATTAGCCTATATAGATATTAATGAAGGTTTATTCCAACAAGCATAAATTCTCAGAACATGCTGTGGTGAAATGGCATAAAAAGTTTGTGTCAGCTGTTATTAAAGGCTCATAGAGGGGTCATGTAGCTCTGTGAAAGAAGTGTTGCTGACAAATGTTACTGGCTGTTCTAAATCAGCTGCATAGAGGCCAATTCATAAGTTATTTCTTCCGCTCAGTTTAGTGTAAAGTCAAGAGTGGTACGCTGAGGCCTAAAGGTTATTAATATTACCAGTACGGAAGAATTGTCAAGCTTTACTTCTAGGCTTTTTTGTAGCATTTTTGCAACTACAGCCAGTTTGGTGGTGAAATATAGTAAGTTCAGTGTTTTTTCTTTTTTTTCTTTTTGCATTTTAAAGGGCAACAGGATTATTTAAATATAATAGGTGAACACTTATGCCTCACTCAGTACTTGTATATATTTGTCTGCAGTTGTAGATAACTCACATTTTACTACAAATACGCCTTTTTTACTTACAACATTGTTATACTCCACTGTTTACCTTTTAATACCCCTAATTTGTAAGATCTGTCTTTAGGTGTTTTCAGTTTCAGTTTAGATGAAAGTACTTCACCCTTTAATAGTAATTCAGATTTTGTCAAGTCCCTACTTTGCTTTTGGTGTGTTTTTCAAAAGCCTTCATGGAAGAAAAAAACTCTTGTGAAATGGAATCTAGAACTGGAATTTATTTATGTCCTGTGTTTCATAATAGTCCAAAAGAAACCCTATTTTACACCTTTTACACAAATGTTTTGCTTAAAGTACCTCTAGAATAGTGTCTCAAATTCAGAATGAATCCAAGACTCATGTGATCTTATGCTGTTTACCCTAAACACAGTTTGTCAGTAATGCTCAAGATGCAAAACCATCAACCTGTGAATCCTTTTTTTAAGGTAAAACTACAAATAAATCTCAGTGTTAACCATGTGCTGCCTAAATTGGAAAGGTAAAAATGTTACAGAAATATATAGCTTTTTCTATTTCTGCCCAAAGCTACACTTTGTTATTGAATTTCCTTAAAGGGATAGTTCAGCAATCAAATTTACACACCTTTCCATTCATGCCAGATGTAATCAAGCCACCAAGACCTTTTTGGAGTCCTAAGTTTGTTCTTTAGTTTAGAACTGAAACTACGATGCAAATGTTTCTAATAAACACATAATTCAATAGTCACCCAAATATTTCCCAAAACTATATTCCAAAAACTTCTCAACACTCTGCATTCATAATGTTTTTTAAAAGTACATCCTAAAAAAACTATTTTTTCTATCTATTTGGGTGACCACTGATGTTTAGTATTTGTTAGCCACTTTGGCATCTTAGCCTCATAGCGAAAGAAGCTGTGTTTGGACCTGTTGGTTTTACCTTTATTAACCTGGTAAGCCAGAAAGAATTCCTATTCTTCCACTTTACTTTGGGATAGCTAGTGGGCTGGTGGTTAGGGAGCTTCCCTGCGATCGGAAGGTTGTGGGTTTGAATCCCAGGACTGCAAGTGTCAACACCAAGGAACTGTTGAGCAATGTAACATCCCCACATACTGCTCTAGTGGAGCCCGCATTGGTGGCAGCCCCCTGCTTCACTTGGTGAATGGTTTAAATGCAGAGAAAGAATTACATTGTTTACACTGTGTGCCATGTTATTTACACTGACAACCTGGATTTAACCTGTAGACATGTCTTGGCTGCTGGGCAACATCAGGGGTAAGTGGAAAGTTTGTGTATATTAGATTAGGCTACAATTTCCTGTTAGAAACTTCAATTGGGAAAAATGCTTCATTCATACAAAATGCGATGTGAAAAGAATGTGCAGAAAACTGGCCCATGGTTTAAAAACACAAATCCAGTTTTTTCTTAAACTATTTCTGTGAAAAAGTTGGTGCTCTATTGTCACACTGTCCATGTCTAGATGATAGAAGATAACCTTTTATATAGAATATACTAGAAATGAAGGCTAAAACTATCTGCTCTGTTATACAGTGTCCATACTAAACATGACCACTAGGTGTGCCGACACTATTTACAACTCACTTTGCTTCTGTGTTATTTTTACCAATTTTGCATGATGAAAACTGCTACATTTCCTCAAAAAATAGTGTACAGTAAGTTTACAAAAGCATCTTACCATAATTTTGATATGCCATTCATTACCTTTGTATGTTAATTTCCTGTTGAATACTTTGTGATTTTTTTCACAAGGCTGCAAAAAGACAGGCAAGATCAAACTTGTGTACTTTTGAGTGTTTTTTGTTGTTTATTTGTTTGGCCTTTCAATACAAAAAACAACTAAAATGTACAAAAAAAATAAAAGTCGTGTTGATTTACCCTGGAAAGAAAAGTTGTGCTTTAATAAGGTGCATCTGTAAATGATTTTTTAAGGGTGAATGTGGGATATCTGCTGGATCTGTAGCCTCAGCAACTGCAGCAGTTAACCTACAGATGAGGCAGATAGAGATTAGGGGAAAACCCTGGAATATATATACCAAGAGGTCACCGCCACTGGGTTTCTGAGCAAGACCCTTAGCCCCAAGTCTTCAGGGAGACTGTCCCCTGTAGTTAGGGAATGGAAATCGCTTTGGTTAAAATCGTCTGCTAAATGCCATAAATGTAAATATCATAGTTCTAACAAATCAGATAATATCAATCAAGATATCAACACTAACCTGTGTGTGATGCTCTTAGCCTGCCAAGTTGTAGTCAGATACCTATTATCTATCAATTATTATGTCCCAAAAAATACTGGGATCAAATGTCCAAACCTCTTATGTATGCTTCATGCTTTTCTATTAACATACAGTCTCATTACATTATTATAACATACAAGCTGTATTCACTTTCATTGCACAGTGTTTAAAAAGGAATCTTTAGTTGCTTGCAGGTGTGCTGACCATTTTCTACAGAAGAACGATGGATAAATACAACATTGTAAAATAGAAGAGAACAAAGCAAGGTGTTTGGACCCAAATGATCTTAATTCTGCCTTCGCCATTTGCCGTAACTGAGGCATTTTGTGGAGTTCATAAAGTAATGCTTAGCCAGAAAAATGCTGATATGTTCAACAGTGAAGGAAAGTCATGCGGACAATTTAATGCAATTCGTTTACATACCAAAAATAGACCCATTCTGGCTTTCACTGAATCTTTGCCTTGTTAGAATGTATGACAGGACTAGCCTTTTTTAAATTACTGAATGCGTTCGTCCTGTCTGGATCCTCTTAGCTGGAGATGTGTTGTGCGCTGTACTCCTCGTAGTCTGCCGGGATTGTGTCTGTAAATGTAACACGTGCACAGAAGGAAAAATGTATTAATGTCTCTGCAAATTTGGTTCAAATGAACCAGGAGAATCAAGTTAGTAGAAGTAGTTCCCTCACCATTACAGCGATATCTCAGGTTGGACCAGATGATGTTTTCCTGCGAGAAGCAGAAGACGCCCAGGCGGCCACCTCTCATACTCGTGTCAATCACCACCCCTGAGTCTGCCACCAAGCTCGCACCTTCGTAAAAACGGACCCTTGACAACAAAATGAATTAAATATCAATTATTATGTCCCAAAAAATACTGGAATCAAATGTTTGGGTAACTGCCGTCAGATAGGATTGATCATTATCCACAATCCGCTTTTCTTCAAAAATAATCTGTCTTATATACATGTATTGTTTGTCCTATATCTTATATTTTGTTAGTAGCCCACTTATAACATTTGTATGGTTCTACATACCATACAATAACAGCCATAATTCATATATGACCAACTTCTGACCTCTCTTTCCACTAGAATTAGACAGGCTGTTGCCTGAACTCCCTCATGTAAATGACTTGGTTCTGCTTGGCTGACCCCATTCTTCAGTGAAATGAGGCGTACAAAAATCTGTTTGGCTGAAATGTAAAAAAAAATAAAAATCTTACAGGATCTCAGGAGGAAGACAAGCTATTCCTTTCGATTGTCTGGATTTTCATGCGGACTGATAGCTTTGCTGTCCGAGCAACAGCAACATTGTATTATTATTTTTTCACAGCTTTTGCCCCGATAACTCTTGCCACCATACACAAATTTGAATGACCCAGGTCAGTTTTTGTTGATTTTCTAATAGAAAATAAGTACACACTCTGTACAACGAGGAAACTTTAAATATATTTGTGCACTTTTGATGTATTTGTTTAGTTTAGCATGTTAGGAAAAACTAAAACATACAAAGAGGTGCAATTACTTTTGCACAGTAAATGTTTTAAGTCTTTTCAATATGTGACATTTTGCAATTAAACAGTAATGGTGAATTCAAATGTGCAGATGTGGTTTCTCGTAAGCAGAGATTCCCAGCCCCCTTCCATAAGCCGCCATGCTCATTAAACACCTGGCCCAACTATATAAATATTAAATACATGAGGAGGGAGACCAGACTTACATACGATTACAATTGTGTTTATCGTAACCCCACGATCATGATGAAGTCAAAACTCTTGATGTAGAGTCTAGGCAGAAATACTTACTTGGTATGTCAGGTTTTTTTTGTTTAAAAAATGAAGGGAAGCTTGATTTTTCAAGCTGTGGGCCATTAAAGACTTTACCCTTCAGACCTCCTACCTGATATATCCCACTTGTGGCCGGTGCTGAAGGTTCCAGCGGTATGAGACCTTGTCCTTCCAGCCCACGTTACGAGGATCTTTCCACAGCAGACGCACCTGGTCCTTGGTGTCCCCAGTGTGCCACAGAGAATTCCTCAGGAACTCCCCAGGCCCCGTCTTGGATTTTACAGCCTTGGTGCACATGAGAGGTCCTAGGCTGAGTTTTTTATTTTTTTTACAAACCTTATTTAAAAGCCAAAATTAATCACTGGAGTGTAGCTTATGCAAACCTCTTGCACTAAACATTTTTGCACATGCTTCACCATGAAGGCCAACCCTGAAGCCCTAAAAATACCTCTGAGGCCAGAGGAGCAGCTTAATGATAATCACAGAGCCTGAATGTCAGAGGCTAATTTGAGCAGTAGAGATGGAGAGTGTTGGAACCTTGAGCTGAATGCCAGGCTCGGCCACAGCCCTGAACGGCACTGCCTGCCAGTAGGTCTGCTCCGTCTGCTTCCACATCACCACGTAGAAACTGGACGAGTCCTGGTAGCCGAAGATGAATCCAGCGTAGTCGTCATCAGTCACTGTGTTCACGTGGAAGGTGCCCTCAAAGTCAACCCCGCTGAACGCTGTGTAACCTGAGAAAAACAATGAACTCTAATTCAGTATCAGTTTCTGTTCTAGTGGTCACCAGATCCTCCAGATTTTAGTTCTAATCTTAATGCCCTCCTAATCTTGGACCCCCCCACATTTAACATATATAATTAGTTCGCTGTTAAATCTTGAATCTTTTGCTAAATAATAATATACTCCACTAAATCGATAGAAGAATCCCTAGAAATCCGAGTATCCTGTCTGTGCACTGAAGATGCACTACAATTGCATGCGGTGAGTTGGAGGCAAACCCGGAGCGAATTCCAGTTGTGTGTGTATTCTTCTATCGATTAAGTGGAGTGGATGCTTTTGCGAAAGATTCAAGATTCAACAGGGGTTTCCAAACACCTTCACCCCCTAAAAGGAGGAGACTTCGCACGCATGCAGCAACCCCGCCCCCACGCATCCCCCTCACATTAAAAATCCTTCTGACGCCCCTGCTTGATTTAACCACTGACAGCCTTCAGACATTTTTGGTTAGCTTGGATGTGGTTAGATTTGAATCGGTGATCCAGATGGATGCTCAGTTTTGGGATCTTCAATGGGCTAAGAGTTCTTCCATATATTTGTAGTCTTGAGGGACTTACCCACTGCGAGACCTGGATCACTGTTCATAGTCTGAACAATCTCCATGCCCTGATTAAGGACGACCCAGTTGGGGTCAATCTGTGCCTCGCCCTCTGGGTCCAGCACCACAGTCTGATAGGCTCTGAAGTCTGTCAGTGTGATCTGTGCGTTCTCAGGGCAAGTGTCAATCCGGTCGATCACATGGTCCAAGTCGAAGTCTCCAGTGCAGGCATCGCCCACCCCATCATCTAACAAACAGTGCAGAGAGAGCGATTAAACCTCATAGTTAAAACACCAGGAAACTACAGCATGGCACTTTATTGCAGAGGAAAATATGGGGATAGTGTTTGCTGTGTACTGTTTTCGTCTGCCTGGTCTTTATTCGGCACCAGTCTGCAGTTGTCTTTATCGTCCAGGATGCCATCATTATCATCATCATCATCACACTCGTCCCCAAGCCCGTCCTTGTCCGTATCTAGCTGGGAGCTGTTGATGATGGCGGGGCAGTTGTCTTTACTGTTCTGATGACCATCCCCATCACTGCAAACCAGAGTTAGAGTTATGGATGATGAGTAAGTTGTTAAAATTATTCATATATTTTGTATTACAAAAAACACATTTGTCACGATTAGTAGCACCAAAAAGTAACTGAAGCATGTGCACATTTGTATTTCACAATTTAAAGTCAACTGGCCTTGCTTGTTTCTTTTTTACTGGAATATAAAGATGAGGTGATAAGGAGGTAGTCATATATCTTTTGTCATTTCTCATGGGAAAGATTAAAGTATACACAAATGAAATGAGACACTGACTTTCATATATCAGAAAATGGTAATAAGCCCTGTCCTACAACTCTACAAACCTGCCTACTGTCTTTGATCTTGTCTTCTAGACTGCACTCAGTCTCACATAAAGTCTCACACTTGATTTATTGTCCATTTTCTTTGCCTTCTTTTGCATTTTTTAATGTATGATCTTGTTTACTTGTTGGTCAGACGTCCTTGGGAGCACTATTAAGGATGATGATGATGAGGATGATTATTATTATAAAGCCCATATTCACTGTTGGCAAGTAAAAAAAACAAACAACTTGTCCTGAACCTGCCTGGAATGCGATGCATAGTGGAGGAGGATACAAAAAAGCATCACAGAAATAGCCTTTGGCATTTAAAAAACTTTCAAAGAATTTAGATAGCACCACTATGCCAACAAACAAGACGTAAAATGTGCAAGATGAAAGCACAAACACAAGCACCATGCATTTGATTGGTGCTGCCAGAGCTTTGAGCGGAACTGTGTTCTATGGTCAGTTGGGACAAAAACAGAGCATGTTTTGCATAAAAATAGATTTTTTTATATTAGAAAAGAACCTCATGCCCACTGCTATGTGTGTTCTAGATGGACTACTTAAAGCGCTACACAGGCACGATGACAACACGCGCCACACTCCGCACCCCGACACCAATGTAGTCCTTAAGTCACACAGGTTATATGTGCCCCCCTAAATACACACTGCTGGGATCCCCCGTATTGATAAATGCCGTCCTGTGCTCCATCAAGTAATAACTGTATAATTATTTATGTTTTTGCTATTATGGCTGAATAACTGCATTATGGAAATACTGTATGCTGTGAATATAGTTACCTGTCTATGTTAGTGTCACATGTGTCTCCTACAAGGTCATCATCAACATCAGACTATAAGACCAAAAAGAGGAACAACAAAAAGTTTTTTTCAGTGGACATGGATTCATAGTTATACAGTCATGTGCAAATGTTCCGTCAGTCTGATTCGTTTGAATGTGTTTTGTTGATTTTCTAATGTTTGAACTGAATTTGGAAAAAAAAAGAATTTTTTCTGTGTTTTTTTTCCCCAACATCTGAACCTCAGTACAAATAAGTAAAATGCTTAGCGTTCACTTGATTTGGGTTTGTTCAGGTTTTAGCAAAGCACTGTACAAATAACGGTTAAGGTACCTACATAAAATAACAGTAAACAATTGAAATTAACTACAAAACAGAAATAAGTGTAAAGTACCTGATTGGGATTGGGCACCTCAGGGCAGCTGTCACAAGCATCTCCCACACCATCATTATCTTTGTCCAACTGGTCAGGATTGGGAACTCTCTGGCAGTTATCCAAAATATTCTTCAGTCCTGCCAGGCAGAATGGGACATTGACAAGAATCTGAGAAAAGTAAAGTAATTCAAATCCCTGCTGCATGATTATCATTGACTATACTGGTATTCAAATAATCTACACAATTTAATTAGAATCCAAGTATTCCAAACAAGCTAAATCAACAGTAAAATGGCCTTACCAATAAAGAACTGTATAGGCTTTCAAGGAATCCAAAATTGGAGAATTGTTTTTTGTATATGTGGAATACAAGAAAAGCCTACATTGTCATTGATGGAATAATGGATACACTGGTGTGTTAGAACTCTGGCATGCATAGTGAAGTACTGGCTAATTTTGTGCATGTTTATTTTGGACTGTGTGTCACAAGGTGGCAGTGTTTCGGTTAAGCTCCGGCAGAATAGTTTCCACTGGTCATCAACTCTTGGCTGGACTTTGCAGTGGAAATGTGGTTTTGCCCAGCGAGACCAGACTCTGCACAATCGAGTCAAGTGCCTGGATCCATGCCTCTCCGAACAGACCGTAAATGTCAAGCTTTGCCTGGGCTTGTGCTCTTTTATGCTGTTCAGGCTGAAATACATAACTGTCGTACAGAGATGCATTAAAGATCCTGTGCTTCAAAGAGACTTTAGGGGAAGTCTGCTCCCTCCACAGGTGTGCCGCTGTCACCTGAATAACTATTAAGCAGCCCATTGAAGAAAGTGCTTCTAATTGGTGCTCTGAAGAATGCAGGCCCTCAGACGCTTCTGTTTTCCCTCATAAAAAATGACCTAAGTGCAAGAAAATCTAGACGAAAAGCAGGCAGGCAAAAAGAGATACTTAAAAAAAACACGACACACCATTTCTGCTACTGGGAGAAAACAAATGTCCTTGGAAGTGCAGGGAAGAAAGGCAGGTCTGGGGAAAATGTGAGGGAGGTGGAATTATATCTCTGACATCTTTGTCCTCATCATAAAAGCATCCGCTTCTTTATAGTCACACCAGCGATTTTGAATAGATGGCAGGATTTGGATTCATTCCATGGTTCAAAGAATGGGTTTAGTAATTAAACCTTCAAATCCTGTTATACCCCAACGCTAGACGATCAGCTGAGACATATTTGATGTTTGAAGTTTCTTTTCTTTTGAAGCTACACACCATTATAAAGTCTAAATTTTGTCACACTTTCATGATTTTTTATAAATAAATGTGTGTTAATCAAATGGGCGATCCTGGTATAAGTAAATGACCACTTTGCTTTTAGATGTAGCTTTAGGTGTGGCATGAATCTTACCGTCGCCATCCATGTCATCATCACAAGCATCCCCCATTCCGTCATGGTCTGTGTCCCGCTGGTCTGGGTTATTCACATTTATACAGTTGTCACATGCATCGCCATGGAGATCCTCGTCACTGTTCTTCTGGTCTACATTTTGGATCAGCCAGCAGTTATCCTGATTTGAGATCAAACCCAAAAAATTAAACGTCACTTTAAAGATAAGCCTCTCCATTAGGATGAGATGATTCAGTGTATGTACCTTCTCATTGAGGATACCATCACTGTCTGCATCTTCATCACAGGCATCCCCTTTTCCATCCCTGTCTGCGTCCTCCTGGCCAGAGTTAGGCACGAACACACAGTTGTCCTGGAAGGAACATGCATGTTTAATTTGTATTTATTTTTTACGTACTAGATTGATCCTGGAGCAAATGTGTCTTCTGCATTTGTGAAGCAGTGGGCTGTCAACAAAGCTGCCTGGGGAGCAGGGTATTGCCTCAGTGGTGTCACTGGCAGTCCTGGGATTCAAACCCACAACCTTTCACTCACAGGAGCAACTCCCTAACCACCAGACCACCAGCTGCACTAAATGTGGTCAGTCTTATTTGCACTTGATTCATCTTGAAGATGAATATAGCCATGTGTGTCTCACCTTTTTACAAGATTCATCCTGGCACTGCAGTTTCTTGTCAGGGTAGGCATCGATGTCTGTGTCCTTCCCACACACGTAGCCATTGCCTGCCCAGCCGATGTTGCACTGGGGAAGGAATAACACATGAAAGGAGCAGTTTGGAAAAGGGTCCGAAGTTTGCTGCTTTATTACACTAAAGCTACGATCCCAATTTAGCTGACAAGTACAGTAGGAACCAAATAGTAGTTGATGGATGTTTGGATATATCTCAGCATCTCACCACACAGCTGGTGCTTCCATCTCTCTCAACAATACACTCAGCGTTAGCGTCACAAACATTGGTGTGTCCATTCCCACACTGTCTGCTGGAGAGGGCAGCAGATCCAGGAGTGCCAGAGCTTGATCCACTACCAAAACCAGAACCAGTGCCTGTTCCAGTACTGGAATCAGAGCCTGATCCAGTACCAGAACCAGAGCCAGGTCCAGAGGGTCTGCAGCCACGCACTTGATCTCCAGTGAAACCAGGCTTACACTGTCCACAGCGGAAGGAACCCTAAGCAGAAAGCACAACCAATGACTGACGAATCTATGAAGAACAGATGGTTTACATTGTATAAAGGGGGTAAACAGGGATAAAATATAAATGTATATGTTTGTGATGGTAAACATCTTACCATGGTGTTATGACAATAGGAATTAGGGGTGCAGCCTCCGTTATCTGAGCTTTGGCATTCATCTACGTCATTACACACCTGATGCATCAAAATTACATTAGTAATGCTCTGATAACAAAACAGAACCAGAGGTTTATCACTCTTTAAATAAATATGTATTAACATTTTAATAGTGGTTACAATATTCACACTTCATTCAACATAATGTGTACATATATATATATGTATGTATGGTTTCCGCCAGAAAGCAATGATATATATAGACACATGTTTTCAGTTAACGGTGCTCACTCCTATAACTACTTTGGTTGCGCCTGGCGGAATAATACACAGAATATGCAGTAATGTAGAGTATGAGAGAGTGAGTTGGTGCCCCATGTACGCTTACCTACGCCATTTTGGACTGTTAATAGCACATGTTTTTTCACTCATTTCATTTTTTCTGTTATTACAGTACAGTATACTTTTGTCCTTTTCCTTTTTTCTGTGGCTTAGTTGTATTTTTATGTTCTAGACTATGATTTTACATCTGTGTTTTGATCGGGAAGTGACTTGGGTGGGTTTTGACTAACACCAAAATTCGGGTTACGTCACTGTCATAGGAACGGTCTGTGCCATAACACGAGGACCCAAGGTATACATATATTCATATAGATATAGATGTACACACACACACACAGCTGCACCCATCTGCACATTTTTATGCTGAATTTCAAAATTTGAGAAAAAAAAAACCATGTGGCTTGTGCATTTGTTTGGGCACCATTTCAGTCAATGCTTAGTCACAGCCTTTGAATGTTTCTTGTAAAAACTTCTTATTGTCTTTTTATTGCTGATTTTCATCCAAATGTTTCCTCACAGAACACCCTAAAATGAGGACTATTCATCCATCATTTGCATGCAAAGCATGTTTAAGGTTCAAGCACATATTTTCAATTAAATATGAGTTGGAGGGTCATGAAGGCCATTTCAAAAGCCTTAATTATTTGTTCCTCAAAGTTCTAAAAACTCCTTCAGTTTCTTCACTGACTTGAAATTTGCACAGGTTTGTTGAAATTCAGTATAACTCTCTTCCCCTTCTATCCCCAAAAGAGTTCCTGTACCCACTTACTGGCACACAGTCCCTACACAGCAGTGATGTGGGGGTTTTGCTTTCCACATCTGTCTATGTTTTTTTTTTTAATCTTATCCTCTCTGACATCAGCTGTATAATATGCAGGAGAACTGTTTTAAATGGGTTGATTGGTTTTAAGGAATCAGCAACAGAACATCTGATCCATTTTAGACTGAACACAACTGCCTCCATTACTTCAACACTATTTGCTTTGAATGTTCCCTCATTCTCACCTGCTTGTTTGCTTGGGCATAGGCAGCACCCACCCCCTGCACCTCCACCCCACTGTAGCCTCTAGGGCAGCTCTCGCACCTGAAGCCTGGAGCTGTGTTGATGCAGCGCACGCCGGGGAAACATGGGTTGAACTGACACTGAAAGCACATGAATCATCCAACCATGACAAGATAAATCTCCATAGAGATGCATTTCATCAAATCATGCAAACGTCCACTCACAGTCCTAACGTGCAATTGGCAAATATCTTCTCTTGTGCCAAGTAATCAACTTGGCCCCTCATAAAAATCACTTTTAAATCTTAACTGCAGCAGTTAAACAATGGCTGCTTTAATGACCTGCAAATAAAGCCTTGATAAAGTGCCCCTACATGTGTTTCGCAGAATGGGTTTGATTGTCCTGCAGTAAAGTAGGACACTCGCTCGCGGGGAGAGATATCGTACTGCAGTGAGTAATGGAAAAAAACAAGCAGCAGTTTTTTGGGAGAGTCGCTCACGCTCCTCCGAGAGAACCAGTCTGTTATGACTGCACTCCTTTCTCTCCCCATCTGTCTGCA
>JBBMFX010000037.1:6156922-6183170 GCA_037832545.1 Rhabdalestes septentrionalis | reverse complement strand
CAGAGTTGAACCGGGAGACACGCGAGCGTCTTTTCCAAAAGGCAAATATTCTCCTTCAGAGTCAGAATCGGCAAAAACCATTCACAAGGCATTATTTATTTGCCATTTTGACGTTTTTTTCTTCCAAATCTCACTGAAATGAACTCCGCTTTCTGGCTGCTCGCAGCAGTGATCTGGGACTCGCTTCTCTTGCTGTGTACTCGAAATTTTGAACGAGAAGATGACGTAATGCGTTAACTGCGTTAAAAATATTAAATTCCCAGGCCTAGTTATGATATTAATTGTGGTGCAGTACATTTTGTGTTGTTTTCTGTATTGCATGGGGCAAAACTATCTGATGATCCATGAACTGCATAGTATCGAACTAATTGTACCGACTGTACTTTGGTGTGCAAAGGAATACATTTTTTTGTTCATTCCAATAAATAAATTCAGTATGCATTGGACATATGCACTGAACATATTTTTAATAATAAAAGCAAATGTGTTGAATGTGGTTTTTATTCGATTCTAGCTTGGAGAAGGAACTTAAATTTAGTCTTAAATAGGATTATGGAGAACATTATTTTCTTGTTATATGATGCAAATGTCAAGTTTTAAAACAAACCAGCCATTCTCTAGTCCTTGATCCTCAAAAACCTGAATTCATGGTTGTGACATCACAGTGACAACTCTTCCACCCTACAACACTTTGGAAGATGTTCATGCTGAGGTAATAAGAAGTGCTACTATAGTGCTACTATAGATTCTGTTTCAGAAGGTTTATCCAAATATCTGATATATATATCTAATATATATCTAAATATCCAATATATTTTTTAAGGGTCACAATAAGGGGCTTCCAGTTAGTGCAAAGGTCATTTACATATATCAGATTGTTTCAAAACAGAACACAAATTGAAACAGAACACAAATTGGTTTAAATGGATTCAATGGAGAAATAGAGAAAATATATTCGGACTCTTTA
Source organism: Rhabdalestes septentrionalis (assembly GCA_037832545.1). NCBI lineage: Eukaryota > Metazoa > Chordata > Actinopteri > Characiformes > Alestidae > Rhabdalestes > Rhabdalestes septentrionalis. Next base: position 6,182,203 of record JBBMFX010000037.1, on the reverse strand, counting down.
AGCATTTCATAGATAAAGGACTGCAAATTCTCACCTCGTTCGCATCATTACAGCGGACTCCATCCCCAGTGTAGCCTTCGGGACAGGGTGCACACTCGAAACCTCGCTCTGTCTCAATACACATGCTCTGCTGGAAGCAAACCCCTGGAGCACATTTGGCTGCCCTGTCTGGTTTGCCCCGTGGTCCATCTAAAAATCAACCGAATGCTTCAGTTAACCTGTCCCAACAAGTTACTCTCTTCATTATAATGGCTTATTACGCGGGCTTAGATGGATGCAGACGCAACATCAGTGCTAATTAAAAATGTTTTCACATCAGGCCCAGTAGAAACAAGAGTCTTACCACATGGAACACACTCCATAATTATTTTTCTCATATTGGCAGTCTCTCTGATCTGTTAAGATAATAAGAACAATGAGGCCTAGGAAATCACTCCACTTCCAGAAGCCTTAGAGTAAGTCTCAGCAAGAGAATGGAATGTTGCATGGTACCTGCTGGTCCATCTTCTCCTTCAGCTCTTGCACCAGCCTTACGAGTTCCAACATGGGGCCCGGCTCCAACTTGGAAGTATGCCCTAAAGAGATTAGGCCGGTAACTGCTGTTTTTTCTCTATGCAGCAAGAATACATCCACATCTAATGGTTCCAGAAAGAGGTACTTACCCAGTAATTGCAGTGATTCACCCTGATGGATAGTGCAATCCTGAAGCTCCCCAACATCCTCAACGGACTCACCCAGCACAAGCTTAAGGTCGGACAAGCTATCCTGAAACGAACATGGTTATTTTATATTATTTTATACATACAATGGAAAAGGCAGCCCTTTGTGCATTCAGTGGGTTATTATTACGAAAGAAGTACAAATTTGATACAATTCATGGTCTGCAGCTACAGTTCCGGAAAAAATAGGAGATCGCAGCAATTTATTTTTAAATCAGCATCTCTATGAGTATGGCAACCCTTCCATGCCAGAGTCTGTTCAATTCCTAAACAAGCACCTCATTCTGCTTTATGAGGGACTGATTAGCGATCACCTGAATCAAATCTTACTTAATGAGTAAAAGTATAAAAACCACTGCTGTAATCGACACTCTACTCACGCAGTGAGAACAGTTGGACGGCAAAACACTGCTAGAATACTTAAAAGAACCGTATTTGTATTAGGAAATTAGGAGAAATATTGTCAGCAGTTCTTAAAAACAAAGGCAAGCTGTTTAGTTCAATACTCCTGAGACACTGAACCTTTTTGCAGTAGCCTCTTATTTGTTCCAGAGCTGTATGTCCAGAATGAAACTCAATTGATTACAAGCTGGCTTTGGTTTCTTTATGAAGCAGTGAAGAAATTACACCTAAAATTAATATTCATGTTACACAAATATGTAGTGTTAGGCATACCATTAGAAAATGAACTGTAAATAAGTGGTTTATTGTAATTTTCTGAACTGAAATCTCTGATATATGATGAAAATTTGGTCCTTTACTGAAGCAGAGTTCTCTCTGAGGGTGCTCAGACCTGGGCTGTACTAGGCATGGTTTTCAATGCCACTCTATTGGGACCAGGAGGCAGTGTCTTGAAGGCGACTGGTAGGTCCTCCACTGTCTCCACCAGCCTGCAGTCCACATAAAGACTCATGCTGGGCGTGCCATGCGTTAGCCCGGTGAAGTGCAGCATGACGTTGTGCGGTTGGCCATCTGTCAGTGGCACTTTAATGAAGTTGGCAGTGCTCATCTTTCCATTGCTTTTCAGATACTTCAGAGACACTGTTAGAAAGAAAGAGAGAAAGAGAAAGAGAGAGAGAGAGAGAGAGAAAGAAAGGGGGCTTTTGTAGGTGTCTAGACATTTGAACTTAGTCCCTGGCCTGAGAACTGAAATCTCTTAAAGGGCCCATATCATGGAAAATGTATTCGTTTTTATAAAAGAGATGTAGTTTTCACGTTCATGTTTGAAATAATAATGTTCACTCACTCCAGTCTGTACAGATACACTGAAGCTAAGCTGCAAGTTCAGCTTGTTTTTGTGACATTACAAAACACACATTTACATCTATTCAGCATTTTGCTTAGCACTTTTCAGGATAAAGTCATAAGGAGTGTTTCATTCACTGTAAATGAAGTAAAATACAGGGCAGCCGATCAGATTTGAGGTGTTTTTAAGGCATGGTATCAAAAATAACCTGTTTAAGCAAACTTAATTTAAGGAGAAATAGGGAGGGGAAATTGTCATGTAATTATTTTTTTTTAATCGTAAAATTCAGGATGGTAAGATATAGTCACTTTAAAGAATGACTCCAGCATTTTTCTACATAATCTCGGGATTTATAGTATAGTGTCAATTAGCTTCCCTGCCAAAGCAGCTGATCTTTATTGAATATATGAGAAATGATTGTCTGTGCTAATTGATTATATACTGCTAAACATTGTAGATGTATTTTGGGGCACTCCTTTACACCACAATTCAGTGTGAGTGGGATATTTAGGGTTCATGTGTCATGCTAATTTCGTTTTCATCAAAACTGGGAATTGTTCATTCCAAGCTGCTTTATGCCATACACTTTATAAAAGAGGTTTCAGTTAAAGCAATAATACCTTTGTTGAGTCTTCCGTGGACGGTGAAATCAAAATAATCGTTATTATCTGTAGGGTTGTAGATGCGAAAAACACGTGTTGGGGCTTTACTGTGGAGCTGGAAGGTGGTCAGGATAAAGACGTCGTTCACATTCTTAGTCTTCAGTCCTCCTTGCAGCAGATCAGGCAAACACTCCGCAGACGCCAGGAAATCATAGACTACAAAAGAGAACATATTTCTTTCCTTAAGTGGACCACATGCAGGAACATAGCAGTTCATTAAGTAAAAAGAGAGTTTACTCCTTTTTTTAACTAATTCAGTTATTCCAGTTTTAGTTATATTCCATTTAATTTTTTTTATCTCTTCAAAGCTTCTGACACTGCTCATTTCCAGCTTTGCCATTAGGTGGAAGACCAGTTTATTAGGTGCCTGAATTCACACCTAGCACCAACACAACTTCTGATGGGGCCCTGCTGAGATTTTCAGCACTCAGATGTTTGCAGGGTGCCTGTAGTTTTAGTCATTAGCTCTTCATACATACTTACATAACATATGCAAATCCCTCACATATGTCATTTATACAGTATATGACTCTAGTTGATGGCCAACAGACAAATACTAAAGCAAACCCGACCCTCTGCTGCCAAGGACAGCTTCTACTCACTTCAGCCATAACTTCTTCAGCGAAGGTTAAAAGCAGCCTTTCGGCACAAATTATATTATATAGCAATAATAGAGTAACATTAAAATTAGGCACTTACCAATTCCTTGCGCATTCACTGTATAGGAAAGTTGCTGGAGTGCCAGTAAACTGAAAAACCCTCTTGCCCACGCAGTCATTTTGATGGTTTTTTTGGGGGAAAATGTCTAATTTGGAGTCCTGATAATGCAGGTCCTTTTAGTGTTCCAGCAGAAGTCTGCGCTTCTGCAGCCCCCAAGTATGATTTAGAGCAGTAGCAACCAAAACAGCCGTGCGTTTTCCCTCTGGACGACTGCAGCCCAGCTGCTGAATGAAAACCAGATAGGTACCAGAAAGATTTATGCTTTTCAGATGACTTTAGACATGGAAGGTGTGACCAAGGACCTCCTCCAGTACACTCCTCACTCACTTCCCAGAATGGGGTCAGATGTAGCCCCTTAAAACACAGAGGTGGGAAAATAATGGATCCCGTAATTATTATATATCAGAGGAAAATGAATGACTACTTTTGTATCAGTCTTTTGTTATGAATCATTTTAGTGAATGTCCGTTGTGAGACTAACAGGACGACAAAATCTATTTTCATTAAGAAGTTTAGCAGAGCTTGAAACATAAACAGAGGTAAGGATTAAGCAGATGTAGAGTTTATATTAAAGAGGGATAGGGTTTCAGATTACATAGAAAGAGAGTTTTGGATTAAGCAGAAACAGAGTTTGACATATAACAGAAATGGAGTTTGGGATTAAACAGAAACGGCATGTAGAATTTAAACAGAAAGAGAGTTTACGATTAAACAGAAATAGACTTTGAGTTTGAACATTAACAGCGTTTGGGATTAGATGGAAACAGAGATCGGGATTAAACAGAACTAGAGGGATTAAAAATAAATAGGATTAAACATAAATTGAATTTGGGACTGAACAGGGGTGGAGCCTTACATATTGCTACACAATCAGCATTTGCTTGGATTAAACAATTAGTATGACAGCATGAGTTTAATCATGTGTACACACAATTTTTAGAACATTGGGCTGTTGATTAGGTAATTACCCCTGCAATCAGAAAGCCATTGGTTTGAATCCCAGGACTGACCTTTTGGTACCCTTGAGCAAGATACCGTCCCCACACACTGTTCCCTGGGCGCTGTTGTCGGCAGGCTGCTGGTTCACTTAGGTGAATCGGTTAAATGCACTCAAGTAAATAGAAATTTGTTCTTTGCCAGTTTTAGGGATATTCCTGGATTCTCTACATTGTGTGGAGACAGAAATTCCTGTTCTGTCAGATGTTGGAGAAAGATCACAATTCTGTTACTAAAAAAAAGAATGAACGAAATGTATGCTGTATTAAACAAAACACAGAATAATAATTTGAAGCAAAACATAATAAATTGGTACATAACACATCATGCCAGATCACAATATCCAGGATCTCTCCTTGCCAATAACAACATAATTATTATGGATGAATTCTTATGACAGTGTCATATTGTGAGGCCTCTACTGATTCCCATAACATTGAGGACTCATGAGGTACTGTAACTATTAAGAAAGACTATTTTTCTAAAGCCACGTTTTTAGAAAGGAAAATTTTAACTGGCCAAATGCATCTGTCTGTATTTGCATTCATTTTCACTCTGGTTAATGCACCGTAGTATATGAATTTCGACAGGGGCACGGCTATGGGCAGGGGTGGGGGCATTAAAAAAGCATGACCATTAAAAAGTGGACTTTTAAGCTCTGAATCATTGCATTATTTTCTATTTCTTGGAAGGACATGAGGTATGCATGAAGAATCTTGTAAAATTGGTCCAAAAATACTTGAAATGCACTCCATTTTGTAGGTCTAGAACACCTTAATCAGGGCAACATTTGTCTCATTTGAAGTAAGAGTTCAAGTGGTTTGTCCTAAAGGGGCTGTTTGCTTATTTGATAATATAACGTTTATTATTAAATAAATGTTAGGGTTACTTCAGTGGTTTGTTGCATATTGTTGCCATTCAACCACAGAAATTTTTGTTGGGATGACTGCTCATACAAACATAATTGATCTTGTCTTAATTAAGTAATTCCTGATTGTACGAAACCTAATTTCTGCAAGAAAATAAAAGCTTGCCATCTAAAATATCCACATAGTCATCTCATCAGGGAGAGCAGTCAAGCATTTCTTGTTCTGACTTCACTCCATTTGAAATTTATACTTGCTCAAATATCACAAATGATCTTTTTCACTGATATGTTTAATATTTTCAATGTGGACAACCCTTTTTTCATTCTGATTTAGAATGGCTAGAGCCAAATGACTATACATTTTCACATTCTGTAACATTCTTACCTCAAAAATGACTTCATCGTTGAATAAAGTAGAGGCAAAGAAACCATTGAACTGTTTACAATCTTCGTACCAGTTCATCTCAAAGGTGTTGGATGAGGTTAAGGTCAGGGCTCGGTTTCCACAAAAAACTCATCCAACCTGGACCTTGCTTTGTGCACTGGGACACAGTTATGCTGGAATAGAAAAGGTCCACTAAGTTGGAAGCATGGTGTTGTATAAAATGTCATCGTATGCTGAAGTGTGTCCCAATAATTTTGTCCACATAGTGTAAGACGCTTTGCCACAGTGAATGAGCCACGAACAGCGAGACTGTTGTTGTACACCCTCACACTTGAAATCTTTGATGTTTATACCAAACAACCATGGCGGCACCCATGGAGCTGCTGTGCTGGGGAGGAGACTGGGACTTGCCGTCTGTACACACAGAGTCTCTAATTGTACTGGTAACTAAAATGTCTTACATCTCCTTAACTTTTTTTCGTGACTATAATCTTACTGTGTACACATCTGGAGGACTGCGAGGCAGCTAAAATCTTGGTTAGCCGGTTAGCATTGGTAGCTGCTGTAAAACAAGACCTGCCTGGTTTACAGCATGAGAGCCATCTCTGTGGTAATTTTATTCTTCTGAGCAATTTGATATATAACAGGTAACTAACAGAGAAAATTCTCTTTATACAACTGCCTTATTCTAGCCCAGAAAGTTCGCTGTAATCTGTTTCTTACATCAGAAAGACCATCTTCTGTTACATTTCCTCAAGGTCAGCTTCTCCATTCACATAAAGGCTAATTTGTTTGACTAACCTCTACAAACCTTTATGTTAAGGCGTAAAATGTATTATGAAAAGTGCATGCCTAAAAATACTATAGTATTAAATGTATTGGTAAGACTGACCATTACACCAAAATCTCTGGCCTATTTTCATACAGAAAGAGTGGGCACATATTTCACAGAGAAGCTCCTAAATGTGGCGGAAAGCCTTCCAGGAAGAGTGGAAGCTGTTATAGCTGCAAAGGAGGGATCAACTCCATATGTGTTTGAATGCAGTGTCATTCATTAAAGTCCCTCTTTGTGTAATAGTCTGGCGCCCCAATGCCTTTGTCCATATTGTGTATACCTGCTCTTGCCTCTTGGTTCTCAGGTGTCCTTGAACTTTTATAGTTTTTCTGCAGGGTTGGTTCACATTGCTTTAGTGTGTTGAATCAATGATTCTCTGCAGGCTTATGCAAAATTCACTGGTGCCACACTTACAGTGAAGCCTGTAGACTGGACGTGGAGGACTATAACAGGTAGGAGTGGAAAATTCAGTTGTTCATGAAGCCGTCTTGGTGAGAATGGTGTCAAAACCTGTATATATTAAATATGTCATAATAAACACAAATACCAGATGCTAACCATTGCTAGAGATAATTAGCCATACAGAGTTAGAAGCATGTACAGCAGGGGTCACCAACATGGTGCACACGGGCACCAGGCTGCCCCCAAGGACCATATGGGTAGGACGAGGATCTGTTATAAAAAATAGCACCAGTGAGCAGCGTCTAACATTTTATCCTGTTGCTATTCTTCTTTAATCATTCTTGCATTTGTATCGATTTTGAAAATGACAATATCTAAAATAAAAGCATTTAAAACATGTTTATTATACAATAAGTTTAGATGCGTTTCGGTTAACTCTGTTCTAGTGTAGCCCTTCATATGACTCAGTATGTGGGCTCTCAGTTTAAAAAAGGTTGGTGGCCTCTGATGTACAGAATCATAACTTGTGTACCCCACCTGTCTGATACACACTAAAACCTTCCTCTCCATAACTTTCACAGCCTCCATTCCACTGCTGCACTTCGAGGGATCTTCAGTGACAGAACCTACACAGATTCTCAACTTGCTCAGAAAAAATGTATGTATCAGCATTATATATAATATTCAGTAATGTCAAGGTTTTGAGTTTGATTGAATCATTTGTTTTTTTTATTTTCTTACTTGCTTAGAATTTTTTTTTACAAACAGTTCACAAAGAAAATACATGTACTGTATGTAACAGTGCAATTAAAATTAAAATTAAAATGCTTTAGAATTTAATTGCAAAGTGAGGAAAGATATATTTACTAAACTAAAGTATGATAACATTTAAGTAAATGTAAAAGTGAATGTAGTGTTCTTTACAAGCAGGAACTGCTTCTGTTCAAAAGCAGCATTAAGGCAATGTAATGTGGTGCAATTAACCTGTTAATGTTTCAAGAGACCACAGTTCCTCTCCCAAATAAAATGGTGTTGTGCATAACATGTCAGTTCTGTCTTCTTTCAATTAGTTTAAGGTCAGATGTAGAATAGAGGAAAGTCAAGACAAAGGAGCTCACAACTCAAAACAGTAATGTCCAAAAATCTCTAGAGGAACAGATTTATTTCAGATCATTTCAGTTCCAGCCTTAAGACTGAAATGCTTCTGCATCGCTCAGGCCTGAAAAAGTCCTTGTCAGAAGGACAGAGTAGAGCCCAACATAATCCAATTTCTTGATTTGACCCTAGAGAATCATCTTCCTGTGGGGTTAGCAGTGAGATTCCAAATAAATTTACTTCTAGCCTTTGTTCTCCCTGATGGCATCACCTTTTCTTTTTCAAGGCATGGTCTCTTCATTCCTATTTGAACAAAAACCAACAAAACAGCAAAGAATAACACGAGTCACCCCTTCCTTGAAAAATTAGTCACATGATTGACTTTGTATAAGTGGAACACCTATGTTAACAGTAACCATGATGTCAGTGTGTTTGTGTTTTCATGTGTACCTTACTTGTGAAAATGTCACAAGTCAATTCAATCAGGGTTCAGTTGCTGGTTTTCTGTATTCAATAACGTAAGCTCAGGATGAAGCAGACATTAAATGTTAAATAAATATTCTGCTGGCTCATTTAAACTGCCAAGTTAACCCCTGGAACTTTCCATTCATTAAACAGAGGTTCAATGCAGACTATGAGCTGTCAGCTAAGCAGGGGGCAGACACTATGGCCTACATCGCGTTGTTGGAGGAGAAACTGCGACCTGCTTTGGTTGGTGCATCCACAGTTCATGCTCAGCGATTTATTCATCAATCCTATCTGTGATCTGTAGACTTTAGACAGTGTGTGTTTACAGCTCCACACGTTCTGGGTGGATGCAGAGAACTATGCCAACCTGACGAGGCCGTGGTTCGCATCACACTCGCCATTTCCTCTGAACTTCTTCGTTCCGGCCCGACAGGCCAGCCTGGCCCTTTCCAGGATCCTCCTGACCAAAGCAGAGGCGCCTCTACAGTCCATCACAGAGGTGGAAGGGAAGGTACCTGTAAAGTTCCAAAAATACCTCCAGTCATTTTCTTTCTTTGAAACAGCAATAATCTCTTCCAGTGTAAGATTGAATTCTGATGTTTTGGATTAGTGACTCTTTCGGGTAACATTTCCAACAAGGTTGAGCTGAATGAATTGTTAGATGGACAGTGTCCTTATTATTAATGCTAGGATGGGAAGCCGTTTTTACAAATAGATAAATTGGGACAAAATGATTTGATTAAAAAAATAATTCCCTTTTTATGATTTAAATCCATGGGTAATTTGCAGGTACCCCTGCTTTGTAAAATGTACATCACTACGCATTGACACATTACTATTTACATCTCATCAAATTCCTGTAGTCATTTTAATGCTTCGAGTGCAGCAATAGACCTCTAACACACACACAGTGCTGCAGCAGAGCTTTAGCCTTTTTTTTGTGTCAGTCGAAGTCCTTGATTTTTCGCAGAATGGGCCCCTTAACCGGTGTCTCAGTCTTTGAATCACACTGGAATAAAAAAGAGACATATGAAATGGAGAGAAATTCTTCTTATCAATTTCATGGTTGAGCCCTGTTTAATGGATTTGGGAAAAACCGAAATGAGCTGATTCAGTTTGCAAACCAAGTATACTGTGAATTTAGTCCATCTAATTTGTGCAACTGGATTTGATCCACACTGCTGTGTTGCAGTGGGAGACTGATTTAAACGGTCTCCTGGGCTGTCTGAGCACTGTCTGCGGTTTCAAAAAAGCAGATGGAAAAGAGTTTATCACCTAGAGGACGCGAGCTACTGAGCTCAGTGCAGCCAAAGCCAGCTTTAATAATAGACTAGAAATCTGCCAGTGTTCCCGAGAGGTCATTCTATAATGTGGCCAAAAGTCTCATTTTGAGTCCGGAGTCCAGGAGTCAGTTTATTTTAACTGTTAATTGTCTTTGATTGTCTGTAATTCAGTGCTGGAATTGTTTGCACAGATCTACAGTGAAGCCAAAGAGTGTCTGAATCTGCTCTCTCACCGCCTGGGGACTTCACACTACTTCTTTGGAAACACGTGAGTTCAGGCTGCCATCAGTCATTTTCATTTAGTGGCAGCTCTGCTTTAGATCTCAGTTTCACCATGTCACTGAAAGCCATGATACAGATACGAAACTGGGTTTCCAGTATTCAGAGTAAAGGGGCTTTAAGACTATAGCATGAGAGTATAAATTTAATCATGACACTTTTTTCTGTAACCAATTCTAAAAGTCTAATAATGGCTGATAGTGAACAAAAATTTTAGTTAATAAATCAACTATATAAACAAATTATATTTAAGAGCTCATCTTGAATGAGCATCTAAAAGACCATGTTTAAATTGCTTAAGCACTCTGCTAGTATTGCATAAAACTTGCTATTTATTTTCTTATGCAGCTATTGTTATCACATGACCATATTTTTTTATCTTGTTTTGTATTCTTTAACATTTCAGTTTACATTTAAACCACAAGATGTAGCATACACAAACCTGTTGTTTTAGCAAAGACCAAAATAGTTAATAAATATTAAATAAAATATAGGTAATGCAGAGGCTACTCAACGCTTCTTTACCACAGGTGATATCAGCTAATTACGTATAAACACTGTTAACTGGGGATACACTGAAATGTTTTGGCAAAAATTGTCAAATTTAAACACATTTTTATGATTGTGAAAATTCTTAAAAGTGTTTCAAAGCACCTTTTGTTATTCTGTTAAGTATGATTAATCCCAGAGACATTTAAGAGTGTAAATGTACATAATTATGTAATTTACATTCTTGAGCATTAATGCATTATTGACCATATGCTATACATATTGACCATTGAAAGAATACCTTTCTTTATAAGTTGTATGTTGTCCTGGCTGTATTTCTGTTCTAGGCCTACAAGCCTGGATGCCTTTGTTTTTGGTTACCTAGCTCCTCTACATAATGCCAGTCTGCCCAGTGGTCAGCTCCAGCAGCATCTGAAACAGCTTCATAACCTCTGCCAATTCTGCAGTACCATCTTGAAATACCATTTTAATGGATCTGGCTCTGGTACGACAACACACACTTCCACAATTTGACACTGTTTTGGACCTATCCACATGATATCCTAATGGGTTCCATGATGTACAGTGTTTGATTTATTTCTGTGCTTGGTGTAAGGGGTCATTTGTTCTTTGCAATGAAAGCATTTGATCCATCTTGACCATTTGTCTTTGATTCCTTTCATTTTTTCTAACACAGTCCAAAAACTCTCATCTGCTTGTCATAAATCATGGCCTATTCACTTCCCTTAACACTGAAAAATGTAAGCCATGGCACACACTAAAAGCATACAGTAGTCTAATCAAAGAGCTGCATTCTGGATCATGGACTTATTTTGAGTCTCCTTGTTTGAATTCTCTGTACTAACATTTCCTCCAAATGATGGAGACCTCCTGTTACTCTATAACATCTTTGGCCTGCTGCTCTCATCTGATTCTCTCTTTATCCTCTTGCTAGGCTCTTCTCCCAGTAGCCAGGATGCAGTTGATGCAAATCTCCAGAAACTGACACAACTTGTTAACAAGGAGTCCAACCTTATTGAAAAGGTCATGCCTAAATCTACCTGTACTTTCCCTGATGATCATTCATTGCTTTGTATTAGTAGGGGCTACCTAGAAACAACTGAAATGTAATACTAGAAAATTGGAGTTGTAGTCAAAAGTACAAATTTTCTCCATATCCATCCATATTTGGAGCTTGTCTTTGGTTTTGCAAGTGGCAACGGGTTCAAGTAATAGAAGCTAACTGTCACACAATCACACTACTGTTCTTCTAAGGTTTATTGATAATTGTTTTTTTATATAGACAAATGAGAGTGCACTTCTCATTGGGGCTCTTGTAGAATTTTGGAATCATCGTCACCACTAGCCTTTGTTCTGCGCTACATCAGTTCAGGGTCTCATTGTTCATTCTGCAGAGAGTTCTTAACAACTATGTTGCAGAAATTCCCATGTGTACAACACTTAAAGGTTGCTTTGCTGTCACTTTCTGTCCAGTTCATACTAAAGCTGCTAGATGAGGTTTAAGTCTGGAGACCTCTGGGCCCTCCATGTTTTCCAGCTTGCCATCTTGTTCTATTCTTTCCTCACAATTTTTAAGCCTCTCGCAGTTCTGCACTGTCCTTTGTACCATTTAAGGCAGAACTGTTAAAATAAGCTTGAAACACTGGTGTGTTCTAAAACTTTTGCCCCATATTGTATTTCCTTTGATCAGAGTCCAGGGATTTACCATATTATAATGGTCAAGAGACTTCTGTAATGTATGGGACTAATTGGTCAAGTCCCATTTAAAATGTGTCAGAGAGAGTGTCTGTGATGTCACAGGTGAAGATAAAAAGCTTAAAAACACAAAAGAACCAAATGCAGAGCAAAACAAACAGCACACACAAACAAGACTTCAGAACATTTTGGTTAGAGAGACATGACTCACCATGTAATCCCATTTCACCTTTTCTCACAGAATTGCTCTAGCATAATTTGGCAAACTCAAAGGCCTATGGGTTTATATGGGCTTACTGGTTTATTTGAGGTATAAATTGCGCAGCATAAAGGCAGTGTTCTCAGGCACATTTTAATAGAAATGGTATGTCATGTATTGTAAGAAACAGCACATTCAAATCTGTTTGAGATCGCTTTAGAGCTCAGTTAAGTATGTATGTGATGGTTGTTTGTAGGATCCATTGCAGTATATATTAGCCACATTAGTTTGCAGCTCCAGTACAGAGCAAAAGAAGCAAACTTCACACGCTAAAGATGGATTGTTAGATTAACTACATTTAGGGTAAGGTCTCTTTCATGTAATAAGCTATTTAAACATTATCTTTGTGCCCACGTTTCCTATTAAAGGGTGTATGAATATTTTTCCCATTACCTCTGTATCTATGGCTGACTGCTTTATGTGTTTGTCTAACAGATGGATGATAACCTCCGCAGTAGCCCCCAACACAGACCCAGCAGACCCCATAGACCTGAACCTAAACCTTCATCTGTGGCCGCTGAGAGGAACTCAACCCCCGCCTGACAATCCCAGCACCTCGAAACACCGGTATATTTCTTTGCCTGTTTATTTATGTTCATATCACTGTGGCATTTTTGCTGTCTCTGTTAACGGGAATCACTACAGCAGCAATGCCAAGTTCATTCTGCTATAATGTATTTATACTTTGCGTTGAAGGTGTGGGGAAAGAATTTGTGTTGTCTGCTTTGGTACAGTGTTTAGTTAAATGGACAAATCTTAAAGCGCCAAATGTCTCATAAAGGGCTTGTGATAGGGTATATGAGGGCATTCACAGTAATTTTCCGTTTGTAACTTGGGAAAAAAAGGAAAGGACAACGTGGAGAAATACAGTAAGAATGGGTAGCGACACAGATCGAAAGAGAAGCTTTGATAGCAGTAAGTAAGTCTTTATTCGATCTTGAGGCAATTTTTGGAGGCTTCCAGTTAGCATGCTCAGATTCTTTTGTTATTTGGGCTGTATATATGTATTTATAATAGAACAATGCTGTCTAAAATACTGTACCTATACAATATCTACAGATTGTACCCAAAGCAACAATGCAAAATTGCCGCTTTCCAGTGATGCATATCAATCATGCAATTTATAAATTGTTCATATGGTGTGTGTGTCTTGCAGACATCAATCTTAAAGGAACACTGCAGTATTATTTAACTTAATCTCCACTTTATCTGGCACTTCTGTACCATACAGTTGACAACATTATCAATATTTTCCCTTTACTTTGTAAAGAACAGAGCATCCGTTGGCTAAACTCACTTATGAGAGAAGCTTCAGTATCTGCCCATTGACTTCTATTCTAATTGCATTTTAAGTGAACAGGTTTTCTGTCATTTTATGAAGCATGGGGAAATAAATTATGTTTTTATGGTAATATATGGTATACTACAGATGTGGCAAAATGAGATTAGTTTGAAAAAGACTAGAGAATTCCTTTAATGACATTTGTGCCTGCTACAGAGATATATTTTATAATGTTGATAGGTAAACACATGATAAGGTGTATATGTTCAACCTTAGAAACAGCCAGGTGAAATTGTTTCTATTTGATACAAAGAAAGGTTTTGAACATTTCGTACAAACTAGCAAGATTTTATTAAGTTCTTGATGACGTAGGCCATAAATTGTGTAGGGCTTGAAGCTTTAGGTTTACATTGTTATAATGTGCAAACCCAAATAGAATCATGAACCAACACTAAGCTTAATAGTTGGACACTTATGAATCTCTCTAGTTAAGAGGGACCAGGCTGAGTTGTCTATACTGACTCCAAGGCTCTATTGACATTAATGTAACACTGGCAGCATTCACATCATTTCTTCTGTGTGCCTCATATTCAACATACTGATCTAAAAGTAATGGATGGATCATTCTGTTTACTTTTGTACACTTTTAATGGTTTACTTTATTTTGCTCGTTCCCTTTGATGTGGTTTTTCGTCTTGTGCCTTTTTTGTATTCATGTGTAATTTATTATTGTTGTTTTGATTTCTAAATTGCAAATATTTTGACATATTATGACAAGGTAAGCATGCCTTAAGTACTTCTGTCAAAGTACTGTGTTTATTTCTCCAGTTTTTGCCTGTCCCACAATATGTGGCCATACATGATTACTACAATCCAGGGTTTTGTTTTTTTTTCATATACACGTGTCATTGTTTTGAATGGCCTTTATTTGTGTATACATGACTCATTTGTTGAAGTTATGCTGAACTTGGCTCCATGCAGTACTGTGTCCTGAGATACCTACCAACATGCATCCCAAAGGATGTCTCATTTTCATCACTTGTACTAAATGAATCGGAAACATGTCAAGTGGTGAAATAGAAATGTAATAAAACCACAAGTTTGTAATCTTTGTCTCTGGAATTTAATCTGATGAATAAGCAGTAAGTCTTCAAATAGAAAGTTTGAGATATCAAAGGAGTTAATCAAGCCACAACCATGAAGTCTCTGTCTGAGCCACAAACATGGTAAAGGCTATGATATGAGTTTGTGTGCTCTGTGTAGCTGTTATTTGATTAGCCAAATGTCAACACGGGCTTTGTTTCCATTGATTCATCCACTTTTAGTCCTGCAGTAATGGCAGCTAACAAAGAGGCTCCTGTAAGGCCGCCACATGGAAGCCATTACTGTTGTTACTGATTGGCGGTCACACCCCAAACACAACAGGGAGGAAATGGTGAAGATGGCAGTAAAAGACCGTCTATACATATTTTCCCTTCCTTGATATTCTTTTTTCTCACTTAGTTTTTTAACTGGAGTGAGGCAAAAGAGTGCACTCTTAAATAATGGTGCCAAGAAAGGTCTTTGGAGTGATGCCACTCTTGGCTTTTAGGCTTTCAGTCTAACAAACATTTCAGTTGAGTTATTTCAATACAAATTGAATTCAGAACATTTGATGATGTCTGTTGGTGTTCCTGCTTATACATGATTTATTAAATCAGTGACAGTGGCTCTACATAAACCAGGAACACTCAAACCACTTGAAAGCATGAGTGGTTTTGTCAGAGAAACTTTTTGGGTGCTACATAGATCTAGGATATAATATTAACCAATAATATCTCCTCCTCCCATCACTTCCACATTTTACTAATGCATTATGATTTGCGATACATGTTGACATAAAATTAAATTCCTTCAATTCATTTCTTAGGACTGTGGATAGGAAGGTTCTTTTAGAAGAAAAAATGGTTGTTCTATGACCTTTTTGTGTCTTCAAGAGGAGTATGTGAATGCTGAAATGCGTGGTGAAATTTAGACCGAAGAAAGGTTCTGCAGTATATTCTGAACTAATGAATCTGTCTCTGCCGATTTTGGAAAAACTATAAACACTTCTAAGGATAATCCAGTCCAGCTCCTTTTCCTGTGGATAAAGTAAGCTGATTACATTTGGGGATTTTAAGGGCCGACTATTTCAACGGCCTGGGGATGTTTTGGCAGTGCGGGACAAACTTCCACCTGTAAAACAGCTGGCTGATTTCTCTGTTCCCTGAATGTTCCCTACAAACAATGTCTGTCCTTTTTCAAACCATGCTTTGGTGTATGAGTAGCAGCCCAGCAGGCTCTCAAGAAGTTTGGGTCATCTCTGTGGTTTGTGTATGGGCATTGAAAGGAACAATGGCTGTAGTGTGAACCATGTTTATCTCAGAGCATGTGACTCTTTTATAAGTAATTATAAGTAAGGACAAAATCCTTGGAAAATATGTAGAGCTGTAAAAAAAAAAAACATTTCCTCACATAATAATGACACCATATGTTTTACACTGATCAGTCATAACATTAAAACCAATTGCCTTATATTGTGTAGACCCCCCTCCAGCCATCAGAGCATTTGACCTGTGGAGGAATGGCTCTAAATGTCGACTGTGGAATCTGACACCAAAACACATTGCAACTGATCTTGAGGTCCTGTCGGAGGCCTCCAGGGATAGGAATAGTTGCCCCACACATACCAAAGATACTTGATTAGACTGATATCTGGGGAATTTAAATGATCTTGGTCTTTTTGTTGTGCTCCTCAAAGCATTCCTGAAGTATATTTGCAGCATAGCAGGTCACACTATCCTGCTGATAGAGGCTACTGCCATTATGAGCCTTGCCATGAAGGGCGTACTTGGTCTGCAAGTGTTTAGGTAGGTCTTATTAGTTAAAATACCATACACATTATCAGTCCAAAAGTTTCTCAGCAGGTCACTGCCCAGAGCATCACACTGCCTCCACTGGCTGGTCTTCTTCCCATGATGCATCCTGGTTCCAGCTCTTCCCCCAGGTAAGTAAAACAAAACATCACTCCAAACCAATTGGTCCATGTTGTAAGGCTCCCTGGTTGTCCTGCTATGGACCACTTTTGGTAGGTAGAAACCACTGCCTCCCAGGAACATCCCATAATATCTGGTTAGTCATCACATTTGACAATCTCCTAAAGGGCATATTTAGTGAAAATGGCTCAGATCCATGAGCTTGCCTGTTTTCCTACTTCCATCATATAAACTTAAAGAACTGACTGTTCATTTGCTGTGTAATATCTTCCATCCCTTAACAGGTGCCATTCCAATGAGATCCACTTTACCTGTCAGCAGTTTCAATGTTATGGCTAATTGGTGTCTAATACATTTTTGTAAATGTATTTTTAAATGTTTTTTTAAATATGTTTTTTATACAGAAGTAAAAAAGGAATGTGTTGCTTATAAATTTTATATACAATTACCGAAGCAAGACTAATAACCCCTTTTTTCCCTGTTTGCTTCAATGTATTCTACCTCACCAAAACACTCTGAAACACTCTTTATAACTTCGGTGTGAATACGTGGATCTAAATCTCTACAGCTGAGATACGCAACTCTACTCCTGGAGGACTGATGCCCATGGCTGTCTGGTATTTCCTCTCCTCAAACATACTGATTCAACCTGGATAGTAACAGGAGAGTTGAACCAGGTGTGTTTGAGCAGGGAAATCACCCAAAAGTGCTGGACCCAGGCCCCCTACTCTACAGGATGAATGGGTGAATGGCATGAAAATGTAACAGTTAACAAAAGCAAATTTAACACAATTTTCATATATGGATTTTATGGATTGGGGAGTGAACAGTACAATCTGAAATTTGAACAATCATACATTCTACAACAACCTATTGTATTAAAAAACAAAACGAGATAACAGCTTTTTCATGCTTATGGGCCCTTTAACATTCTTTCATGACTGTATTTGAAACTACACATCATCAAAGATCAAAGATGCCTAGATAATTATACAGACTTCCCCTGGGCTGAACAGCCAGACATCACCATGCTTTAAAAATCAAACCCTTTAAAACTGTTAAAGGAGGTGAAATTCAACTGACAATATCCATTATGTGAGATTTAAAATCTGTAATTAATCAAATGTAAATCTATGACAAAACCATATGGATGTTTTAACATTTTACTATACTAACTAAACCTTTCAATAACATTTCAATAAAGGTGAATTTTCTTTTACATACAAATACAAAAAAAATGCTACTACTCAGTCGTTCAACATAGAAACAGCTTCTCCACATTGAAGACAAATCTATTGATTACAGAATACAAAAAAATGCACCAAAAAAGTGAAAGACCACTACATAGAATAAATAGGGATAAACTGTGCTTTGGAAGGATAGTCACATTTAGTTTAGTTTACTGTCACTAAGTCCATGAGATGATTCTCAGATGAAAAGGGCATCGAATCAGAAACTAAAAACAGACCAGACTTGGCATCACCATGCAAAGTCAACCGCTTTTAAAATACAGAGCCCTTATACAGAGTAAGAGTACTTGCTTCTAAATGTATTCAGACAAAATCCTTTGAAATATGAAGGAATCGGGTTGAAAAATAAAGCAAAATCACATTCAGTTTCCGGACTGATTTTCCTGGAGTCATCCCTGTTAAAACAAGCAGCAGTTTGTTCAGAGATGAATCCAGTAACACTACAGTGCTGGAAAGAACACGGAAAAAACATTCCCTTCATTTCACTGCAGGAAAAATCTGTCCCTGTAAAAGTGCAGCACTGGGCATTTATACTCAATTACTAATGTAAAAATGCGAAGTCGAAAGTCTAGTTTATGCTGGTCTTGTTTCTACAAATCCTACAACTGTGCAATGAATTATTAAATAATTACATCATATTTCACATTGTCTTCTATACGATTTCTCTGTAAATGCCATTTCACATTTTTGTATCAACTGTTTTTAAATGGCAAAAGCAGTGATCATTCATTTTATGTGACTGTTTTCCACCCTCTCTTTTCCCCTCAGTTTTAAACAAGCTATGTACTCAGTACCTTTAAGACTAATATCTCTTCACTGTCTGGCGGAAACCTCGTAACTCCACTTTTGGTCTTTGTTGGGGTTTTTTAAAATCATAAATCAACATTACTGGTCAGTCTCCATGTAGGTCTGTAAAATTTGGAAATGATTAACCAATGAAAAGTGTTGAAAATTTTTATACAAGTTTTGTATTCATGTATTTACAATAGAAATCATTTTTGGAGTTTCCTTTGGACATATGAGGTTTCGCCGGACAGCGACGATACGTAAATGATCTATGGCCTTGGATTGGCTGAGACATTCACACGTAAATGGAGCCACATGTTCACAAGCAGTCCAGTGCAGACCATAGAACTGTCAGAAAAAACCACGGACACTCTTTGTGAAAGTCTTTATCTTCTGTTAAGGCCGTATTGAATCACTTGCTTCCTCACAACCATTACAAGCGCATCAATAATTTTCTTCCACTCGAAAACTCCGCTACCCACAGCCTCAAATAACACTCTTTTCAGTTAGCATGAATGAGTTGCAGGCTGAATGAGGAGATATGCTAATATCACAAATGTAAATATGTAAATAGCTGAGACATCACAACCAAGAGGAATTCAAAAACAAGCTTCTTTTGCAGTTTAGTTCCTATGTATTTTCTGCATGAACTGGAACAATGAGCTGTAAAATATTATCCCGCCATGCTACATGAAACTTGCATTTCGAACATCAAGGAAATTCTGTTTTCCATAACATGAGCCCTTGTAGCTAATCATGTCTGAGTTCTTCACACTGAGGAGTGGCAGAAATAAGTAATGAGATAAAGTATTTAAAATACATTTTAAAAAATAAAATAAAATAAAGCTGCATTTGTATTTGAAAAATAAACCTCATTCTTCAGGGACTGCATTCCAGTGTTTTAAGGCAAAAAGACAAGAGATAGGAATTTTCAAGAAACCCACATCCCATTGGCACTAGAGAAAATGTAAACAAAGGAAATGTATATGACTGAAATACACTCGCCATAAAAATAACTTTCACTTGATGAAAATACACCAAACCAGCTAGAGATAGTTTTCAAATGGAAGTAATAAAAAAAAAAATCAGCATAATGTCACTGATGTGTCATTTCTTACAGTACTGATTACAGTTTTCAAGCTCCATAATGAAGCTTTCATCCATCTGGTTGAAACTGAATCGAACTGAATGTACTTTATTGTCTCTTTAGGGAGATTTGTCTTCAACTCCCAGCAATACTAGGCTCATGAATGCTCTGCTCATAAATTACTTGCCTAAACAAAATAACCCACACAAAACAAGGAGATCCCTACGTGCCCTTTAATACATGTACAATATTAGTTTCTTTGGGATCTTTACCAGGCGAGCAATTTGGCTTTTTGGTTTCGCTACAACTGAGCTATTGAGCAAAAGGCCACTTGTGTCTAAATGTCATGGGGCAGCATGTAATACATTCATCTGCCCAAAACTGGCCTCTTTTCCTGTCTTAATAGCAGTTCTGGAAAATGCATGAGGCTCTGGGCTACAGCAGCATCTGCTGGACGAAACTCCACTGAGCAGCTTTTATCCGTAATCTGGACTGGAGCACATTTTTACAGTCCTGTCATGTGCAGGGGAACAATGTGAACACACTTTGTTTGAGATTTGCCAAACTTAAAGACACTGAGATTTACTCATGATGGTAAAATCCTAGTAGAAGTATAGTGACTGTACTGTCCTACTACACAGCAGCATTGGACTGATGTACTGCATTTTTTCTCCAGTATTTTAGTATTAAAATAACCATAAGACTAACCCCAAAAACTAAACCACCATCATATAGATTAATTCTTTTCGTTCAAAACACAGCATTAATGACTTCATTAAAAACTCCTGTGCACACAGAGAAGTGCCTCACAGCGCCAAACTTTGACTATACTTTGCAAGAATCAAACTTGCTTTGAGAGTTATTTGAGAAAAGACACATTCCCACACGTGCGCGCGCACACACACACACACACCCACCCATCACATGATCTGATAGATGAATGAGCACAGCAAAACGTAAAGCTGGAACCTCGAATGTCCATGACAGAAGGTGATCTACCAGTGCTTGGCGAACTCTGGCACCTCCGTGGTCATCTTCAGCTCCAGACGTCCAGCACTCTCCAGCACAAAGACCGGGCGACAGGCCTGCGTGAAAGACTGCTGGAAGGAGCCCAAGCACTGGCCATTGTGAGCGTTGAAGAAGACCAAGCGGCCCTGTGAGAAGTCCAGCAGAGTGCCGATGCGAGCAGGAATGTCCATCACAAAGATATCAGACTCCACATTGTCATGGAGCAGCTCGAACCTACAACTGCAGTGTAGAGGAAGAATGAAGGTCAGTGATGGTTGTATGAGGAGCTCAACAGTATTCATAAACCCCAATATGCTACAGGCCAGACTAACTTTGTAAAAACTGAAATAATTAGATATAAATAGTAATGTCTCTTTGTTTATTAACATGGAACAACTAAATATCAGCAGCAGCATTGTTCATTCTACATTTATAATATTCATTCGTTTTCTGAAACTGCTTAATTCGTACTTGGCTCACTGGAACCCGGAGTCTATCCCCGGGGTCTACAGGCAGGAGCGCCAGACCGCCACAGTGTGCACATACCATTCGCTCACACACTCACAGCTATGGCCAGTTTAGAATTCCCAGTTCACATGACGTGTATGTCTTTGGACTGTGGGAGAAACCGGAGATGCCGTAGGAAACCCATCCCACCACGGAGAGTACATGCAAACTGCACACATAAAAGTCCAGGACCCTCATTCAAATCCCCAATCCTGGAGGCATGAGGTGACAGCGCTACCCACTGCACCACTGTGGGGTCCCTTTATTATTATTGTTATTATTAGTATTATGATTTATACAGGACAATATAAAATAAAAACAATAATGGACTTTGTGAAAGTTCTTCCCATAGACTACAGGGAGAATCATAACAAACTAATGGACTAATGGAATTATTTGCTTCTAAACAATAACGACAATATACATTGGATGTTGAAAAACCTGGTTTAGCTATAAAGTACTGTAATATTTTCAAAAAGCGCTGGGTCCTTCCAAACATTCAAATAGGATATATGTAGAAGGTGTAACTATAGAGGAGAACACTGTCTTCTTTAAAAAGAACTTAAAGCATATATTTATAATATAATTGACTCTTTATTATAATTTCTTCTTAATTTAAAGTTTATATTATTTGTGTAAAGTGACGTTGAGAGTCTTGAAAGGCACTTCAAAATAAAATGTATTATTATAATTATAATTATAATAATAATAATTATTATTATTATTATTGTGGCGCAGTGGTAAGGGAGTTGTTCCTGTGATCATAAAGCCATGAGTTCAAATCAAAGTACTGCCAATAGTACTTTGTTGCTGGCAGCCCACTGCTTCACTCAGGTGAATGGGGTAAATGCAGAGGTCTCAAGTAATTTCCTCCAGGATCAATATAGCATGTAAAATAAAATACAATAAATAAATAAATAAATAAATGTAGCAGAGAACCTGATTGAAGTTGGTACACAGTGTAGACACCAGGAGGCGCTGTTGTCCCCCACAGTACTGTCTTGTGGAGCTGTTTGATAAGATACACCAATGCGGTAGGCCTTACATCCCGCCACCACTGTTTCCCAGTAGTGAAACCCAACTCGGGGGAAATTTTCTCCCATCACCGCTGGACAACTGCATGTAAGGGGTTAAAAAGGATAATCATCATCCAAATAAGCATCAACATCGTCTATGAGCTATTCCAATTATATTATGTACAACAGCGCAATTAACACGAATGTCTGTGTTAATGTGTTACTTATTGGTTAGTTCATTCTAGCTCATTTTTTCAGCACACAGTGTTGTTAGGCCTGCACCTATATATGTGGTGTTTGTGATATAATGGTGAGTGAGTACTTAAATAACTGGCAACTCAGGGTATGTCACACATATACTTACTCGATAATGGAGAACATCTCATTGTATGTTTCAAGAGGATATTCCACAGAATCCCTGTCCTCAGAAACCTTAAGCACAGGATTAGCTGTTTCTGTCAGTAAATGGAATCTCGTACCTGAGAGGTTTACAAACAGAGACATCTGCATCAGATTTGATATTGTATATTTGTAGGAATATATATATATATATATGAGAGAGAGAGATAAGAGAGAAGAGAGAGAGAGAGAAACATGGGGAGACGGAGAGAAAGAGAGGAGAGAGATAGAAGAGAGAGAGAAACATGGGGAGACGGAGAGAAAGAGAGGAGAGAGATAGAAGAGAGAGAGAAACATGGGGAGAAAGAGAGGAGAGAGATAGAAGAGAGAGAGAAACATGGGGAGATAGAGAGAAAGAGAGGAGAGAGATAGAAGAGAGAGAGAAACATGGGGAGATAGAGAGATAATACCTCATGGAGAAAGACGGACAGAGTATGAGAATGAAAGAGACATACAGAAAGAGAGAGAGAAATAGAAACATGGAGGAGACCATCCGAGAGAGAATAATTGAGAGAAAGAGGAGATAGATAGAAGAGAGAGAGAAACATGGGGAGGCAGAGAGAAAATACCTTCTTAATACCTCATACTGACTCAAGTGACCGTTCTGACCAGTTTATAGCGTGTAAATATACATATGAATATATATATATATATGTGTGTGTGTGTGTGTGTGTGTGTGTGTGTGTGTGTGTGTGTGTGTGTGTTTACCATTGGCCGAACCTCTTTTGTTGTCATTCCTCATTTAAAGCAAAAATCACGTTTTGTTCTTAAAACGAGCCCAAATTTTTGAGTCATTTTTGTATTTGAGTTGATTCTTAATTCTCACCATTTAAAAATAACAAAAATACACCTGAGAAACGCGTGAAAGGATCTGAGGCACTTTGAGAGGAACCAAACAGTGACGTCTGGATGACTGAGCATCTCCGAACCTACGGGTCCTGTGGGGGTTCTCAGTATTTAGTGCTCAGAACCTACCAGAAGTTCTCCAAGGAGGGAGAACCAGAGAACCAATGAAAGGGTGATGGGCAGCCAAGACTCACTATTAAGCACTTATTAAGCACTGGTTATGTCTTAGTTAATACTTTGTTAATCATTTGTTAGTAATTATCTCTTATTTCTCACCAGTTAATCATACATAAACATATCTATTAATCTTTTGCATGTGATGAATAAGTCCATCTTATGAACGTATTATTTTAACCAAGTAACAAGTAGTTATTAAATGATTAAAAAGGCATATACAAGTTTCACTCAAGAGTAACTCCCAAAATATACTGAAGTAACCAGTTATAACTCTTGAGTTAATCATGTATCTGAACAAAAAGCCTAAACGGTAACATAATGAAGGAATGATCAACAATGTTTAACAAATTCTGAACAAAGATATTAACAAATGCATAATAATTGAACAGTACTCATATAAAGCTACTCACAGAAGTTTAATAATTCAATTCTTAAGTATTTCTGTAATTAAAATAATGCATTCAATTATAATAAATGCTTTACAAACACTTACCAATAGTAATATTCATGATTAACTCAAATGTTATAAATGGTTACTTCATCTAAACTGGTTACTTCATCTTTGGGAGTTCATCTAAAGTGAGACTTGTATATGCTTTTTTAATCATTTAATAACTACTTGTTACTTGGTTAAAATAATACATTCATAAGATGGATTTATTAATCACACACAAGGCATAAAGATTTATATATTAATGATTAACTGATGAGAAATAACTAAGAGATCATTACTAACAACAAAGTATTAACTAAGACTTCACCAGTGCATAATAAATGCTTAATAGGGAGTCGTTATTATAAAGTGCTACCAACCTGCCTGTCTGGTCTAATCCAGAGAGCCCATGCTGACCCCTGTCCACCACCGAAACTCCTACAGTGGATATCAGGACTGGACCATGGAGGGATGAAGGAAGGTGGCCTGGTCTGATGGGTCACGTTGGATGGCCGTGTGTGCATGTGTATGTATGTTTGTGTTTGTGTAGACGTGTGTGTGTGTGTTATTTGAAGAAGAGGTGGACCAGGATGCTCTATGAGAAGAAAGGGAGGTGGTGGAGGCAGTGTGATGCTCTGGATGATGTTCTGCTGGAGAACTCTGGGTCCCTCAGTCATGTGGACGTTCTCTAATGTTCCTCCTTTAGCAGGATGATGATCCAGACACTGTTCTGGAATTGATTGAAGAACATCATAAAGAGTTCAAGATGCCTCCAGACATTTCGGGAATTTTGATACAGTAACATAAAACATTCTCTCTCTTTCTTTTTCCCTTGTTTCACTTTCTTCTTCTCTCTCTTTCTTCTCTGTCTTGTCTCTCTCTATTTGTCTCTATTTGTCTTTCTTCTGTTTCTCTTTCCCAGTTCTCTCTTTTTGTTTCCTTTTTCTCTGACCCTTATATTTCTTGCTCTCTTGACCTGTGTGTGTGTGTGTGTGTGTGTGTGTGTGTGTGTGAGTGTGTGTCTTTGCGCTCAGCATTAATACATTCCACCTGA
>JBBMFX010000037.1:6136828-6156822 GCA_037832545.1 Rhabdalestes septentrionalis | reverse complement strand
ATCTGCATCAGATTTGATATTGTATATTTGTAGGAATATATATATATATATATGAGAGAGAGAGAGAGAGAGAGAGAGAGAGAGAGAGAGAGAGAGAGAGAGATAAATTACCCATATATTAACACACCCATATATTAACAATTAGTTATTTACACACATACACACACACTCAAAAGGACACACCTTCTCATTCAATGATTTCCCTTGTTCTCATGATTGACTACATTGTAGATTAATATTGAAAACATCACTTATTTATTTATAATATATATCTTTAACATGGATTACATTTTAACTCATAATCAGAATTCAACAACATCTGATAATAGTTCAAACCTCTTGTGGAAACGAGCGCCGCTTCACTCTGTTCGCTGGCTCCGGCAGCGTTCACCGATTTGATGTAGAAAAGGAAGTTCTCATTGGGCTGGAGGAGGACCTTGTGCTCATAGCCTTTTATCCCAGACACGGACCTGCAAGATAAGCTCATTTTCAGGCAACTTAATCTCATTATATGCAGCTGTGAGTGCTTTGAGGTGCATCAGTGCAGGAGCATGGGAAACAGTCGCTATGCGAGAAGTGGTTTTGAGAATAACAGCTTGTAGAGGCCATAATACGCTGCCTGAGGCTGTTTATGTGGGAGAAAGAGAAAACGTAACCCAAGAGTCTGCATCAAATGCTTGCTGGCATTGTTTGCCACTTCATGGGCTGTGAGATGTGTAAGACACTTTCATATGTGGTCATGTCACAATATGCAGAAAAGGATGTCAAAAGTGCCATATTCATCATTTTTCTTATTTATTTCGCCCTAAAGTCCATTTGTAATGCTTGTGTGGTTTTTATGGCTTAAAAACAGTTCTAATTCATTTATTTTACATGACTACCTCTGTTTCGGTATCAGCCCACCAGCAGTAAACCCCCTCTTTACTTCTATATCCTGAATGAATGGTTCTTTGTAAATGGTTGTGATATCACGACGACACTAAATTCAAAACATTACAAATGATTACAAAATTAAAAAAACAAGATGAATTTAATTGGCTTATTATAGTCACACATGAACACACCACAGCACACAGAAATTCCCATTCACCAAGTGAAGCATTGGGCTTCCACAAATGGGAGGGTGCCCAGGGAGCAGTGTGTGGGGATGGTAGTTTGCTCAAGGGAACCTCAGTGGTGCCACTATTAGTCCTGAGATTTGAACCCATGCCTTCTGATCGCAGGGGCAATTCTCTAACCCCTAGGCCACCAGCTGCCCCCAGAAAAGAACTAGCAAAATCTATGCTTGAAGAGCAGTATTTGGCATGTACCTGAGACCCTCTCCTTCCATGGCATACTGGCGGCAGTACTCCAGGGTGAAGCTATCCGCAGCACTGGGCTGGGCTGAGCTCCAGCGAATGGTGGCAGAGTCCCACAGCACCGTGCAAGCCTCAGGATGGATCACTGGAACAGAGGGGGCTGCCAGAACACAGTTAAACCAGTGAGGAATATGTGTACGGATTAATCACACTGCGAAGGGTGAATCATATTCATTTTGTACACTGTACCCTGGAAGCTTGTAAGTGTCTATATAGTGTATTACACAGATCATCACCAATCACAGTGAGGTTTTAATAGTGTGCTGCGTTCTTCATGCCGATTTCACAAAGCACTCCATTTGAATTCCCCACAAACAGCCTCCCACACATCCACTAAAATAGAGCTCCAACCCACTGACCTGTTCTGAAAGGCAGTCTTTCGCTGGGCAGGCTGCAGCCAGTGTAGTTCACCGCCATCACCCACACCTTATAGCACTTATCAGGCTCCAGTTCCTCCAGGTTACAGTAACTCTCCTTCACTGTCACTCTGTACTCCTCTGAGATCGCTGCAGTTAACGTACATGACGCTTAAGATGACATGAATTATGAAATAAATGTGCCTACCATTTTGTAGCTCCACAGCTAGAAAGAAATGATTTTAAATTAACATTCAG
The DNA here is from genome assembly GCA_037832545.1 of Rhabdalestes septentrionalis. NCBI lineage: Eukaryota > Metazoa > Chordata > Actinopteri > Characiformes > Alestidae > Rhabdalestes > Rhabdalestes septentrionalis. The sequence continues at coordinate 6,154,850 of JBBMFX010000037.1, read as the reverse complement.
CATGGACAGCTTAGTGTTCTGTTCATCGGTGTCAAAAATATGGCACAAAACAAAGATGACTTTTCATCAGATTCATATTATATTAAAAATTATCTTATGCTATCAAACAGGACCCCTGTATCAATACAACGATAATCAACATTTTTTTGTTTCTGCATGTAGTAATCAAGTAATCGAATGAAAGTCACCTTTAGTTTTAGCAAACATACTTGTATATATAAATAAAAGCCCAGTCAATTTAAAAATAAACAATTCATACAGGACTGAAACATGCTAAATATGATTGAGCGTCATTTATCTGAAAGATGATCTTTAATTATGGGGAAAACAGTATTATAAAAACTCTCTAGACTGTTACTTGAATCCTGCACGTATTTATTCGCAAGCCCATAAATTTGTGTTTTATTTTATTTTATGATTCTATGAATTCCTTTTTACCCTCATCTCACCTCCTTGTGGGTCTTCCATGCAATAGACCTGGAAACAATCGATGATGTCTCCCTCGTTGATTGTCCAGTAGACAGTTACAGACGTGCTTGTGGCAGAATTAGCTTCCTGGGCCTGAAGATGAGGTTGCTGAGGCACTATAAAGAAAAAAAAGGGTGTCAGCTAAAGTTTATTAATATCAATCTTAAAAAAGAGGATCCTAAATGGATCTTGGCTCAGATGTATGGTTCTAGGAAAAAAGCTTTAGTCAGGAACTTTATGTTATGCAGCGTTTCGTTGCATGGCATCAGTTCAAAACTAAGAATGAACTATCAAGAACAGAAAAGAACAGAACAGACTGCTTTTTAAATGAAGCACAGCTCAGGATGTCCTTTCAGAAAAAAGGTCATTTACATTTCAGTTATAGGGCACAGCTACACAAACTGTCAACAATCCATGCATCCTTGGTATCAGAGCCTGATCAAGAATATTCCTGGTTACATTAATTATTTTTGTTGTTTTGAGTATTGGAATGCAACTTGGAAAATGGATGTAAAATATAGAATCCAAGAGCATTCACACATTTTCACTTGTTTACATCTTAGACTGAAACCATCCGTCGGGCATCATTGTTGACAATGTGTGACCCTATGATAAAATGTTAAAGTTTTGGGGTGCCTGACTATTTCGCCAACAAGGAATTTAATGACACTGCATTCAAATGCACAGACTTTAATACAGAGTAGGCCCTTTTTGCAGCTACAGCAGCTTCCACTCAACATTTTGGAGTGTTTCAGTGGGAATTAGCACCCGTTCATTCTGTAAAGCATTTATGATGTTGGATAAGAAGGCCTGGCTCACAATTCCCATTCCAGTTCATCCCAAACGTGTTGGATGGGGTTGGGGTCAGGACCAGTCAAGCTCTTCCACACTGAACACATTCAGTTGCTTCAGGGGGCTGTCCTTGTAACAAATGCCCCCTTGACCCTTTTGCTTTGTGCACTGGGGCACATTCATGCTGGAACCTAAAAGGTTCTTTCCCAAACTGTGTCCACAAAATTGGAAACATGGTGTCGTAAGTGGCCCAGCTTTAAAAACAGGTCTGTCCCAATACTTTTGTCCATGTATTGTATGTCTTAATCAGAGTTCTGCTTCTTACTGTGCTGGAGTCTCTACCCAGAGCCTCAGAGATCCATCTCACTCTGAATGGGGTTTTGTTTACAATTACATTCATTCCCTACTGAAACTGTCTGCCAAGGATTTACCCGGAATAACTTGGCGGTTCTTCTTCTCGTTTCCTGTGGTGCCCTTGGCATAATCTTCAAACACAAGGAGACTGCGTGGGCCAAGCTCCAGCGACATGGTGGATTCTAAAGCAGTTTTTAACCTGTCACAAAAACAACAGCACAAATGTAAAGGAGAGCCATAATTCACTGAATAGATCCCACACAGCACACTTTCATCTCAACTTCAGCACCACAATGCTGCATCCACAAGCAGAATTTCAAATGAGCAACCAACTATATATGAGTGGGCAATAAAATCAGCACAGAGAGAATTGTAGTAGAGTTTAGTAATTCAATTATGTTTGCAACACACTTGGTTACCTTGTATCAATGTCTTTGTAAGACTGGAGATGGGAGGAAAAGAAACATCTGGTTAAAAATAGAATTCCATCTGTAGAATATAATGAATAGACAGAAGTACTAACAAGCATTGCATATTTGTAACAGCACCTTACTGACATCTTACTGACAGAGATAATTATGTAAGAAAGTAAGAGCCACAATATTTCACAATCAGAGTGTTCATTTAGGCTAGACCAGGTCTAAGGAGGTGATGAAATGGCATTGCAGTTCAAATTACCCTCGGTTGAGGTGTGAAGAAAATGCAGTTACCCAGTCTATAAGCATGGAGAACACAGACTCCGTGCATCTGAAATGCCTACAGCATTCACATGAGCTTGATGAACGGAGATTATTGTGTATGTGAACGCTGTCCCACCCTATTAAAATCACATTGCTATAATTAATCATTTATGGGTTTCACATTTTCCTTTCCACTCACATGGTAATAGTAGGCAAATAACCTTTATAATAAAGACATAAAGGCCACGCCTCATATTCTTTGTCTCTTTTTAGGAAACACACTTAAGTACACTAAATCAATATTTTTGTGTTGGTCTTACAGCCTTTGACATTGAACCATTAACAGTATATTTAACCCTTCGTGGTTTTACTCCGACCCAGGCCTGACTTTAGGAAGCTGGTTCAAAATAAGTAGTTGCTATAAGTATAAGTAAACTGTTTTATAAACTGACACTATAGCCTGTCAATGATGAGACCATTAAAATGTCAGTAATACACGTCATGTGCAGATTAACAGTAATAGAGACTCAGTGAAGCACACTCACGGACACGAATGCTAAGTCGTCTGTCTCCTCCATCTCCTTTGTTATCGCCTCCATGGCCTCCTTGGCCGAGTCAGTGTTTGCTTGGAAAGAGACTATTTGGTCATAAAGCTGCTCAAGCTTGGCCTTCTTCTCATCCTCCATGGTCTGAGACATCTCATTATACTGATCCATCACAAGCTTCAACACCTCTTCGTTCTGCTCGTCCATAGCTTTCTCACTGTCCTTGCAGAGCTCCTGTGTGACAAGGACATGACGGGATGTGCATTTCAGGACTCTTGTCTAAAATAATAGCAAAAACATATTGTGTACGTGCAGATTGGTATACCTCCACCGAATTGTAAGCCATCTCGAGTTCAGACACCATGTCCTCAATGTTTTCTGATCTTTCTTGTAACACCGATATCCAGTTACTCAGCTCATTCTGTTAACAGTCAAAATGCAGCACGGGTTGAATGGACTTCGCAGTGAACCAAAAGTTACTGGCTTACAGTAAAGTTGAATAGATGAAGGGTAAATGTACTCTAAAAATTTGATGTTTTTGTGTGTGTGTGTTTTTTACTGATGCAAATGCCTACCCTCAGGAGTGATCTGGTGTTCTGGGAATAAAACACAGCTTGGATGATGAATCATAGATAAGCTGTCTATTTTGAGAGAGGTGCACTCTTCAGAAGTCATTCTGAGTCAAGCTGACTCACAGTAGGCTGAAAACTCCATGTGTAGGCACTGAAACGCGATGGAGTTTTGTCCTAAACATTTGGTCGGGTTTCTGAACTGCAGCCTGTTAAGTAGCTCTACAGCATTTGGAAAGTGGAAAGTGTCTGAGTCAAAAGCAATACCGGTTGGTGACTTTATGGTCCAAGTTTCCCCAAGAGAATCAGGTGTCAGGTTGATGTCATGAGATGATTTCGTGGAGGATTTTTTCCATGGCTACAGCGTAGCACAGCTAAATTATGAGTGTGCGTGGATGTGGTTAGGCAGTTAATAATGTCTGATGAAAACATGACCTTACCCTGATGTCCTCAAATGCTTTATCCAAAGACGACACTTCATGGTTTTGGTGTCCACCATCACTCATCAACACTGGGCAACGGCAGACGACACAGAAGGCATCCATCGGTAGAATTTCGTCTTCTTTAATCAAATGTCCAAGCTCTGATGTTGGTGCATCGTCCAAGTCCTCAATAAATTCATAGCTTTCTTCAATCGTCTGCTCTGAAGGTTTGTCTTGGACAAAAACATCTTGATGTTCCTTATTGCCAATAATTACTTCAGATTCTGGTTGTCTTGCATCTTGTTCCGTGACCATCTCATAGTCCAGTTCCTCCAAAGTTGCCCTGTTTATATCTAGATTGGCCGTGTCACGGCCAAACCCTGAAAGGTCTTCATGAGGACTGAAACTTCGCAGAGTTGAGAAAAGACCTGTATCCCTTTTAAATTTTCCATCAGGGTCTTTGTTGTCTTTTGTAATATATTCTGGGCGCTCTAACGGTGAAACACTTCTTGCTGGAGAGTTCCGCCTCTCCACTGGAGGTGGAGGAGTTGTGGGCTCCAGAGTTCTCCAAATGTTTTCCTTATGCGTGTCTTTTAAAAGAACTTTTTTGGATTTACCATCCGACTTACTTTCCAATTCTTGCGTTGGTGTTTCAGAAGCCTCCTCGATGACGCCAGCAGCAGGTTGTACTGGGTCAGGGACAGGAACCTGTTCAGAGGATTCTTCGAGAGTCAGGTCTTTTACTACATCCTTTATCTCCCTGTCCTCCTCTTTGTGTGCCACCTCATTTGGTACACTCAGCTGGGATGAATCCTCTGTTTTTGCAGTTGGGATAAGTGAAAGTGTTTCGGGGGGCTCCCTCTTGGACTCAGCATGTGTGTCTTTTGCAAGCTCGTGCTTCTCTTTATCAATTACAGAGGGCAACACTACTGTCGGTAACAGGTCTCCTTCAGAAACTTCTGTAATGGCTGGAAGTGCCACAGGAATTTCTTGTGTGAGTGTGTCAGTTGAAAAAGTATTTTCACTCCTCTTCTCGGTTATTTTGTCATGATCATCTCTTGGTTCCTCATGATTTTGACTAATATCTTTGTCCAATTTCTTTGGCTCCGCCACTAAAACATGCTTCTCAGGTGTAACAACATTTTGGGGAACATCACTCAGACCTTCAAAAGTTGATGTTGAATCTTTTTCTTCTTTTTTCTCTGTTGAGACATTGTCCCTAGCAGGTAACTCACCACCCACGCCTGGCACTGTGTCTTTCAAGTCTTCCACAATCTCATTTTCCTCTTTTGTCTTTTCTGTGACTTCCGCTTTAACTTCATTTGTATTCTTTTCAATTGCATCTGTTCCACTTGCCTGTAATTCCTCCACAGCTTTCTGTTCGCTTATAGTTTCAAGTTTGTTTTCAACATCTTTAGCCTCGCTTTTTGCCATAACATGGCCAGCCACCTCTAAGACCAAAGTGCTGTCAGTGACTTGTTCCTGCATCGCACTTTCAACTTTAGCTTCTTCCTCTACTACAGCAAGTTCCTGACTATTCTCAAGAATTTCAGATGTAACTACCAATAATGGCTCAGTAACCTTTACACATTCAGGCTCGGGAATCTTCTCACTGGAGGGCTTGGTCTCCACCTCACTTTTTTCAGGTTTATGGTCTATAACCATAGATTCTTTATTGCTTGCATGAAGTTCTTTTTGATGAACTACTTCCTGAGGTAAAACCTGCACTTTCTTAGCTGGAGTTTTTGCTATAATTGTGTCTTTTACAGCTGCCTCCACTACTAAATCAGGTTCAGCTTTCTCTTGAGTTTTACTCCCATGCTGCTGCCCTTTGTGTAACACTTCTTTCTTGGTAATTATAATGGTTTCCTCAATTTCAACTGTGCTGTCAGTCATTTTAGAATTGTCCTTCAAGCCACCCCGAGAAGCCGTTTCTTTAGTTACACTGCCTGTAACTTCTTTTTTTTCATGTTTCTGTGGCACAGGCAGAACCTCATCCTTCCTTTTAGTCTCTTTTACTTGTACTATGCCACCAGGAATGTGGCAGCTCTCATGTTTTAATTTGACTTTACTTTGTTTTCCATCTCCTAACAATTGAGGTTTATCTTTTTCTTTGTCCTTTTGACTTAATACTTTCTTCTGAGAAACGTGATCATGTGAGATGATCTCTGCTATTACACAGCCAGTTTCTGTCCCACACCCTTCTGAAGTATCGCAGCCTGTATGGTGTTTTGTACCACTATCACAGCCTTCTAAAGACTCCGAAACACATTTTGCTGGTGCACATTCAGCTTTCACTTCAACACGACCTTCAGAACACTCCTGAGTTTCAACTTGTCCTTTGATGGCACCTTGTGTGCCCTCGACCTTTGACTGGCTAACACTAGCATCCTCTTCTTCTTTTTCTGTCTCAACAGCAATCAAACATCCAGTCATTTCAAATCTGCTTTGTGTCCATATCACCTGGCCGCTTTCTGAATGGTCTGCCTCTGGTACATTTTTGACTGCCTGAGTGTCATCTTTCAACGTGAATTTCTCTAGATAGCCATCTGCATCATCCGAGTCAGAATAACGCCTTTTGAATGACTTTTCAGAGATGACGCTTTCTACGTCCGAGGCGTCATCATCCCTCTTCCTGTCTCCCAAAGCATCTTCATAAAGGTCTGAGTAATGGAAGGACATTGCTCTTGGCTCATCAAGCAGATCCTGATCTATGATCTTGGGTGGCCCAGAGGGGAGATAAACAGGAATAAGGATACATTCCTGACTGCCAAACAAAGTTGAACCACACTCTTTCAAAGTCTTGGAGCTTTCTCGTTCCCCATCCCCTTTAGGGTAAGATGGACGGCTGGCTTCTTCCTGACTAGTTGCTCCATAAAACACTTCATCAAGATGGTCATCAGGAATTTCAACATCACTGATGATAACAAAGGAATCCTCATCCAGTTTGTCATCCACATTTTCCTTTTCTTGGGGCACATGTGGTTTCTCTGATTGGACAACTGCTATAGGCTCAGTTTTCTCCAACACATCGGCTGGGGCATTTTCATCTAACAGTGTGAATTTCTCTAAATAGTCCAAATCAGTGTCAATTTTCTTTTGTTGTTCATCAGCTGAGTCCTTTATATTCTCCACTTTTGTTTCTTGTATGTCTACGACTACATCCTCAGGGCTGACGACAGTGTCTGTGATTTCGGTTTGCCTACATTTTGAGTTAATCTTTGGTGTGTCCTCTAAGTAAGACAAATTGTCTGACGGTTCGGCAGTGTCCTCTTCATCCACGGTGGGAAGTTTTGGTATGACAATGTTGAGGATTTCAAAACCTTCAGAAATCAGGTTAAAGAGCTCTTGATCCTTATCTGGCAGGGTCTCTGCTCCCTGGCCATCCTGCAAATTTTCAGATCTTACATTCGGCACAGACACCTCAGTCATCGCAGGTCTTTCTTCCCCTATAGCTGCGCCTGACAGTCGTCTCCGAAACCTGTCCCCCAGCTTCCCTTTGCTGCTCGTTCTTTTTCTCTTGATTTTATCTTCATCCATAATGATGACGATGTTACCCTGAGTCCCTGAACCTTCCAGGCTGTAGACATCTGATGGAGAACTAGCCTCAGAGGCCCATGGAGTCGAGCACCTGCTGGATGCAGTTTCCCAAACAATACCGCTGTCCTCACTCTGCACTGTTACCATAGAGAAGGACGGGTCCACCATTAAACACTGGAGTCTTGGCTTCACTGACGGGTCTTGGACAATTTCCTTTAAACTGTTAGAAAAAGATTTGGAAAGAAATATCAGTGTTAAAAACCCATGTACAGGTGATAACAGATGCACATGACCCAGAAAGGTAAGTCCCATTTGAGAGCAATTTGAGAACTGCACAGGATTGACAAGTGGCTAATGAATAATGCTGGGACACAGATATGTAGTAGTAAGAGTGATTTTGTTGGCTAGGGGAAATCCTTGGTATAGACTCGGTATTCTGAGAAGACAGATTAGGAATAAATCTGAAAAGACAAACCACATAACAACTTGTGATATCTGAGTAGGCATACACACAAGCTTAAACCGAAATACATATGAGAAGACTAATAAAAATGGCTTAGTTTGATTTAAATGACATGCTTGAAAAACAAAACAAGAACGAACAAATATCTTGTAAACAACTCTCTCCGAATAATTTTGAACATCTAGACCTCCCAAGACCACTCAAAAGAAGCGCTATCAGTGTACGTTTACTGATAAAACCACAAAAAAGTGGGCTATAGTTGGATTCCTACTCATTTTTCTCGCTCCAAGGCATATGGAGCAGCGGTCACACTCTTGCCTGAAGCCAGCTGCACCATTTAAGGTGGAAAGAAGAGAAATAAACAAGGAGCTAACTCTGCCTCGGTGGGAAAGTGACCTACCTGTTGTGCAGCTCCTCAACTTCTTCGTCGTCAACGTTGGCAGCCTCTGATCCATCTCCTTCCAAGTGCTCAATCTCACACTCAATCCGACCGCCCTCGTCTCCTGTGCAGGGCTCCATTGCATCGACAAAAACGAAAGTCCAGCTTCTTTGATGTTTAATTTGAAGGAGTGCAGCTTCGTGTTGGGACCACAGCACGGCTCTCCTTACTCAACTGGTGCTCGAAATAGAAGGCAAATGATTGAAGGCACGCCATGAGAAGTCTTTTGAGGGCCTGGTTTTACACCTTTTCCAACCTTTTCACTCAGATCGCTCCTATTCTTCGCACCCCATTTGATACAACGATCAAGTTTTAATCATACGCTGAACAGTATACATGATTAACTATAAGAGCACAGGTCTGTGTAATATGACACTGGGGTGAGGTCCTTCTTGGTGTAAGGGGATGGCCTGCAGCTTTACTGTGCCAAGGGCTAATTATACACCCCCAGCCATCCCTCTTTCCCATCCTGACATCTACCTCAAAACCACACTGTGTACATTATGCCATGAAGCATAAAAAGATTACAAATTAATGTTCACTGCACTTTCACTTCCTATTCTCCCCAACAAATGGTTTATACTGAACTGAAGGATGCAAGCTGTTTTTTATCCTTAAGTTGCCATGTACGTTATACTGTCTATTGTTTGCACAGTTCTATACATTACACATTTTTTCTCCAAAAGATGGCACATTTCACTTATTTTTGTATATATTGTACAGAGATGTCCACACTTCCTGGACAGGTTTGGTCAAACCTTACTCTTATTTATACCTCTTTATATGCATGTCGCACAAAACCTCGCGTCTGTTGCACTTTATGTTCACTGCAGAACATGAGCTTCGACATTTTGTCTCTCTGTATATTTCTATATGGTTGAAATGACAATAAGGCTCACTTTGACTTTCCAGGAATACCATCCGTCTGAAAGTGCATAAGGCCTGTGCATTTGTGTTCAATTGTGCCAAATTAGTTCATTTATTCAAGCGGCATACTTTTCTTAACAGCTAGTTTTAGTGTATGTAGCATTTAGTGTATGTTTCATATATGTAGCAGACAGGTGTTGTGATAATGTTCCAAAGTTTAATCTCTTAAATAAACGTTAAAAGACTGTACAACCTGTACAAGAAGTGACAAAACAACAAGAAAACCCAACAATGTACATTATTTCAGACAGAAGTGGCCATGTGCCAAAACATGAGTTATTTTAATATGTTTTGCCTTTTGAAAATGAGAGAGGTTTTTATCCTAGAAATTGTTTGAATTATTAAAATCTTCAGAAACAAAAAAACAGTATTTGCTACATCTTCAACTTTCACTGAATAATAGTGGAGAGTGTAATAGACTAATGAACCTTATTTTACTGAAGGAGAGAGAAAGAACTGCTGACATTGAATCTTTAGTAGTTCGCACCACTTTAACATGTACAATTTTAGCCCCATAATATGGTCCTCTAAGACACAAAAATGGCTAGAGGCAAAGGATAACTTTTTACATTTTACATCCAGTACTACCAGAGGCATTGCAGAAAATTGTTGTGTAACAAGTGTCCTGCATCACAAAAAGGTCACTGAAGATGTTGCCGAGTCCAGTGTTTATTTCTGCTGTTTATTTTCTCTGAATTTTCATCAAACATCTCTTGAAGACAGCTGAGGAGTGGGTTATCTTTTCGCTCTCGTCTCTCTGAGGGGTAGAATGTAGTTCAGATCTTTCCTCACCTGCAGGACCTGCCAGGACTGCAAAAAATAGCATTTTTGGAACACTTTAACAGCAAATTAAATGTCTTTGAATAATTATCTATTGATCTTATTTTTGCATGCGAGTTAAATACCTCTGTGAACTGTGCTTTGATGACATCAAACTTTATTTTCTCATGAACTGCTCTTGCTGTGTTTGAGCCATCGAATGGTTCTGGGAAAAAGCAGTTAAACAATGGAAGCACGCTGTAAATATTCTGATTATTAGGAAGGGAATTAAATCCATCACCAACTGAAGTTATCAAAGAAACTGTATTTAAATGCAGAGATATTCGGGATGAGTTACCCTCTACACAGATGAACTTGTCTTTCCACTCCCAGCTGTTTGGCTTGGGGAGAGCTTTGGCTTCACGCACAGAGATCACATTCTTGTCCCACCTTAAATAAAAGCAAAGGTATGATATTCACCGTTATTGTGGCCAGTACATTTCCTTATCCGGTTGTTCGTATTGTTGATTTTTGTGTGTCAAAGTAAGCGGTTTAACAGGGCCTGCCAGGGGCCACCAAAGGGCAAGAGTTACATCTGCTGCTGTCAGTCAAACAGCGACATGAGACGAGAGCCTGGCAAGCTGGAAGGCAGTGTGAAGCATGAGCCTTGCTTATTTCTGCCTCCAGAGGTTCCTCTAACATAAGCCTTAATTACTTAACAATTACACCTGCTGGGTGGGGTCTTCACAGCAGAGACAGGTGGAGAAAACACACAGAAATTTGGAAGAGGTCGTTTCAAAACACCTCTAATAAGTACAAAGATCAAATCAGAGTTCAATTGACAAAAATAGTGTATGTACAGAATGTACTGTATTCAGTTTTAGGGCAGTCATGTGACATTACTGTGGTTTGAAAACCTGATCTTGCACTGCAAAAAAAAACAACAACCTAGTTTGCCAGGTGAAGCCTGGATATTTATGAGAGGTGGCTAAACAAATGAGACAGAGAATGGAAAAAAGTGGCAAAAGCTTCACAGGCTTGAAAAATGACCATGGTCTTCATGAAAACAAGATAAGCACTTACTTAAAAACTGTGGCATAGTATTTCAGGAAGCCAAGGAACAAGTCTCCAAGAGACGACGGATTCTTTGACACAAAAGGCGGGATGTTCTTTGGTCCATCTGGTACAAGATTCATATCCATTACTGGGCTGAAACACTCCTGTGGAGATGAGCATCACATATTGTCTTGCCACAAAAAATATAAACCTTTTTTTACACACTTATGTTGAAGTAAGATAGCTGGATCTGATCTGTATGAACTACTTACTGGATAATCTTTTTGAAGGCAGGGAATAACAGGTTCTGGAAGAGCTACATGGGACAAAGTATTGAAATATTAAAACCAGTCCAATGAAATGAAAACTTAATAAATATACATACATGTTGCACAGTGGGTCCCAAAAGGACTACTGGATTTCTATTCATATTTTTTAGGTTTATATCCATGTTTATGGCACTTACTCTGGAGGTAATGGAGGACCATCAACACCAGCGTGTAGCTACTAAGAGTTCCACGACTTGCATCGTTGATTTTATGATGACTGGCCCACTTTTTGATCACGAGTATGATGGGGCGTACTCGCTTTTCAACTAAACCACAAAATCATCCATAAAGGGAATAGCACAAATCAAACTGATATTCCATCAAAGCAAGAAGTCACAAACAGCAATGTGTTCATAGTTTTGTATCATTGCTAAATGTTTATATGGCACTTCACAAGGTGCTTTAATGTGGTAAAATCAATGCTAACTGCATTTATAAAACAGTGACAATGATAGGGCTGGCCTGAATAGCATTTTACAGAAGCTCAACATTCAATTTGTATCCCCAAACACTCAATTACCTGTTGAGTGTTAGTGTTAGATAGTTGCCCGTGTTCATTTTATATTGTTGTTTTGCCTGTTTGCTGTTTTTTTATCATAGAAAGTAGTTTGAGAGACACAGGTCTGTATCAATGTGAAGAAGACCGCCATGTGTTTGAAGCTCTGAGTTCCTGATTTTAGACACTAAAGGAGTATCAATTTACTTACATATCTGAGATAATCCACCAAAGTGCATATATTAGAATTGTGCAAAATAGTTTTCAAGATGCATCATGATATGTAAGTTAACAATTTTGCACTGATGCAGAAAAATAATTAATTGAAGTTATATTTTTTATATTCATTTTACTGTAATTATTTTAATAATATATATAAATGGCATACATGGTTGTTTACTGTGTTTATTCTAAATAAAGCAAGCTAATTTCATATAAATTACATCTAAAGCCACTCTCTTACCACACTACATTATCACCTGTGCCGACTATGAGTAGATGCCAGGCAGATGGTGAGCAATATGATCTGCTTCCAGAGATTAAAAACAGGCCTAATATTTCAAACCAAATGTTTTTCAAACCAAACTTTTTTGAAAATCTAGGCAATGTATATAAACCCAACCAAGTGTGAAGGACAAAATGGAGCGATTTTTAAGCAAATCTTTGAATCATATTCGAACTGTGTCATGTGACTAGTGAGGATTCACAGCCCTTGCCAGTATCCCATTCTTAAGGCATTTTGCTTGTAGTCCAATACTAAATCTTTTAGCACCAAAATTCACATGAAAAGCCACGCCCACACTATGAGCCTGGTGATATTCAAATATTATCCATATAGCAATATCGCTTTTCCTATTAAATCCTGATGAATCATGTAGTTTACACTTTTGTGGTGAGAAAAACTACCAATACAAATCAAATCCAAATAAGGGTGTAACAAACAAATGCTCATTTATTTAGGCCAGCCCCTCAAAAAAACACAACAAAACACACCATGTTCAAAAAGTGGTAAGCAGTAATAATAATAACAACAATAAGAGTAACAATAGTAACAATTTTTTCCAATAATATAGTTTGTTAATTGTAGGCTGTGATTGCCAAGACAAATAACAGCCCAGAATAATTCAATGAACAGCACAATATTTTGTAATGGACACTAAATAAAAAGTAATACAGATTTCTACATTGGTGTACATGGCCACACATAGAAGTATGTTTTAGCAGTTTATAAGCCCAGGACGGTATTATCTTTGTATCTTAGTTCTGCACTCTTAATATGTTTCATTAACTACACAGAAGTACATTAAGTTACACTTACTGTATGCGTAGGTCCGTAGCAAGAAGGTGTTTCTGATACCAACAGTGTTGTTAACATTCAAATCAAACTCCACTCCACTGTAACAGAGAGGAGTTCAGAATGTCAAAATGACTGTAGTTGGTGCTGGTCAATCAAAATCACCATCAATGGATTGCTAGTGTAAATTCTGCAGTGATCTTCTGAAACATCAAACATTTCCACACCACAAAAAGCCAATTCAATTGACCACAGTGAAAATGACCATAATAATCTGTCCCCATTAAAAGGCCTTTATTGATCATGTCACAGCCTTGTCTGTGCAATTGATTGTTTCTAAATTGCATTTCCACTCACTTCAGCCGTGTCACACAGAACAGCAACCAGCTGATACAAAAGTTCCATACTAAAGTATGATTGACTTTCCAAATAACACAAATAATGATTTGATGCTTAGTAATATAGACACAGGCATCATGTGACTCCAGGGAGATGACTGAATTAAGAATCATTTGTATGTACATACCTGATTCGGTCCCTAAACTTCAGTATGGGAACTTTTGCTCGGATGAGCTGAGGTCTGTCAATGTAAGCTGTGGAACAAAAATCATCCCATTTCCATTAAAAGCAAGGGACATGTATTTTTATACATCACTAGATTACAATAACAAGCACTTACACAATTTATATAACAACTTCTGCACAAGACTGAGTATATACACAGCATCTGTTCGCTGGTTCACCTGCGAGAACAAGGCAATGGAAGGGCATACTCAGCAAGAGTGACCAACTGTTTCAGAAAATAGCATCTGTTGTTCAGAAACACTATATTCATTTAAAATAATTTCAATGATATTTTCTTTTGAAACGTTTTAAGAAGAAAAAAAATACACAACAAAAAACTTACTGGCCCATCTTGAACAACAAGGCATAGATCAGCATCACTGCTGCGACTACCAAAACCATTCAGTGATGACCCTGCCATGAACACCCTTGCACCTAACAGCAGAATCAAAGAAAATAAAGCAAAAAAAAAAGTTTAGCACATCAAGCTTTGGGGAACAATGGAACAGAGTAAATGGATGTTTAAGAGAGACCCACATGGGAAGAGTCTCTGAATGTCCCTCTGTAACTTCGCCCGACAGGATTCTTTCTGCTCCAGGTCTTCTCTCTGCTGCTCGCAAGCAAGGAACAGCTCTAGGATCTGCTGACTCAGCTGAAATACATGACATGCTTCTATTACTTCACACAAATATTCTATGGTAAGATGATCTACAGTCAAATAGAAACAAATATGACCTACAACAGAAATCAAACACACTGGTGGGTCTATATTTATTAAGCATCTTAAATTTAGAGTAAGAACAGTGATCTATGATCAGTTCTTACTAGTTCATGTGTTTGTGTGTAGTGTAAGAAGAAAGGTGTACATCATTTCAACTCCAAAGTGATTTGTGAATGTGGACCAAGTGTGCTCGAACCCCACAGTTTGCTGATTTCTCTGATCTACCACATCTACTGGTAGTTATCTGGTAATAACCTTTCTTTTAAACCAGGTATATCATGTTTATATCATGTTCATCTAAGTCCAAATAGGCTGAACTCCTGCCCTTTAGGCCACTGAACACAGCTTATGCTTCTTTTTCATATATTGCAGAAATTCAACAAAGCTCACCTTATCTTTGAGGATGGAAGCTGGCAAACTGTTGTTGGTATTCTGATAGGACTCCTCCTTAAGAGATGGTACACAGCCTATTGGTTTAGACGTGCCAGGAGAGAGCACAGGAGAATGAATGGGAGAGCAGGTGTCACCCAAGGACCCACTTTTTGGCCTCTGCTCTCCACAACGTAGAGGGCTAAGCCTGGACGTTCTGTCCTGCCGTTCATATGGGTGCGGAGAATTGAAGCGCTGCCTCTTCAGGTCATCTTGACTATTTCCGTCACTCTTCCTCCTAGAACATTTATACAGGAGAGTTTCTTCAGTGCCTGACAGACATAATGTTCCAGAAATTTTTTTTTTAAATTTCTGATCACAATAAGTCGTGGAAAGAGAATGACTCACTTTCTGTTTTTTGTTCTTGACCCACTGGGACTGGTGAAAGACCTGTCCACTGCAGGCGTCCACTGATAGGTAGGGATGAGAGGGAATACATTCAAAGGTTGGCTGCGGAAACTGGCAGAAAGAAAGATTCTGGGCTAATTATGAAGAGTTGCAGACATCAAGAATGAATCACATGCCATTTAGATATGCTTCACTATCAATCTCTAATTCAAAGACTGGTTTGACAACATTCAGGAAAATGTTTACTTATCATTAACATCGTTATGGGTTGTACCATCACTTCTGTTTGTTTTCTTTTATGAAAGGATTATTTCTTCACATGCATATTAACTGCCACAATAACAGCTGCAGTTATGCCTTCTCAAACAGAAACTGAAAGAGCAATAAGCAGCTAAAAGAGGTAAAACTCACTTTGAGTTGGTGAGGTTGAGACAGGACTCGATTCGTTGCTGTTGTAAGAAGGGATGGGGTAAAAGATGTTGAGCGAATAAATGATTAGGCGTGGTTTGCCCACGTTTATGTGGGAAGGCTGGAGACCTCGGAAACATCTTTTAGACAGAGAGATACACATCTGCCACCTAAAAAACCAAAAAGAATCAAAATAAAACACAAAGAAGAAAGACATGTGCGGCAAGGTTCTAATATGTAAAAGTGAAACATACAAACAGACTCCATATTGAAAGAATTTTAATCACAAGGGTGAATTGACAATCTTTGTGTCTCTGACACGTTTACTGTTTTAATCATTTCATTCAAGAGAACCAAAACACGCAGGCTTAAAAGGAATCAAAGGTATTAGCATCAAGAATTAGTGATACAAACTAACCTGACTCAAATTTGGGGAGGCATATTAACAGCATTTTAATTGTAATTGTCAATTAAAAACTCTTACAGTAGTTACACTGTATCGGATGTATTTAATGTACTGATTAGTTCATTCAAAAGAACAAAATCGAAACATAACAAATTACCCACCCCACATTAAACTGTATTATGTTAATAAACAGGAAATCTGACATATACATAGCGTCACTATTTAAGAGGGTACTCTCTCGTGAAATTTCAGTGCTGTCATAATCTGCACTTTTCTTGACAAAAACAGAATGTTAAATTAGTTAGCCACCAAGCTAACCACTCATGTGACCTACGTGCTAGCTGTATGGATAACAGCAGCAGGTCAATTAAAAAAATGAAATTGATATGAACCACAATTTGAAGATACAAACTCTACATTAAATGTTTGTCTTTAGTTTTAGGTTATGTTAGTACTGATATAAACAGGACTTACAGCCAGAACGTTTAAAGGCAGTCACTTAGCCACACAGCTAACAGAGCTAACACCGCCCCATGAAAACACAGCACAGCTCTCCCTGCCTCTGGGCTACACTTGAAAATAAAAGTCCCCTTTCACAGCCTCACAATAGTAGTACTGTCACTTTAATTCTGGGCTTGATTTTCATCTAAAGTCTCTTCATCTTACGTCTAAATTATGGTTTTATCTCTGTAGGTTGTATTAAATGGCTATTATTTATAATAATAATAATAATAATATTAAAAGAAGAATAACAACAGCAGCAACAACAACAACATTACTAATCATCATTATCTTTATTATCACCATTTAATTTCTCACTGGAAAGCAGTGTAATAAAGCTTATAATAAAAAATCGCAACAACAACAATAATAATAATAATAATAATAATAATAATAATAATAATAATAATAATAATAATACATACTACAATATGTTTTACATTATTTGAATAATAAAAATAGCATTAAAATAAGTTTTAATACAGGAAAGAAATATTAATCTCGCAAACAACCAACCAACAATTACGTAAAAAAATACAAAATTCCGTTACTACTACTAGTACTACTAATAAAATGATAATGATTACTTTCATTACAGAAAATGTAGCAACAAAAACAATAAAAAATCATCATCACCACCATCATTATCATCAGCTTCATCACCATCATTTTCCTCTTCCTCATTATTTAATAACTTCAAGTAACTGGACAGCAGTGTCTGATTAGGAGTGAAAGCCGCTCTAGCAGGGGGCGTAGTCCAGTGTACTGTAATGTGGGCTGTGGGATGATAGGGGAGAGGCAGCAGGATTCATCCTCAGCTCCATCCTCATCCTCACGCCCACCGAGAGGGGGTCTTCATTCATCTTTTCCATTAGGGGCCATGTCCATGTAGCGTGGTGTCGCTGGAGGAGGATAGAAGACGCCTGCAGTAGGTGGGTAGGTCTCGGTGGGTGTGATTTAGATGACCGAGGCGGGCTGTGTGGGGCTGACCCGAGGCTGATCGCTCGGAGACCGGGAGAGCCTCCGCTGCGCTGCGGGGGGACATGCAGCCGGAGCGGGCGGAGCAGCGGCCAGCCTCGGACTGACCATGACGAGATCACACACACGGCACTCTTAAAACCCGGGACACACGGAGGCCACTCACAGTCTCAGCAGCAGCGGGAGAGCAAATTGGCTTAGCCTCACTCAATCTGCCTCTTCCTCATCTCAGGATATTTCACCTTTTAGAAGACAAAAAACACAGACCAGCCAACATGGGGTAAGTTTCTAATTGTAAATGGATTCAGAATTAGCCGTTCATATGAAATATGTCGATGTGCATGTAGAAACAAAGCTTACTGTATTGCTGTATGATAAACCTAGAAACATATGCCATGTACTGTACCTCATGATATATATATAGTGTGTGGTATATACAATATGATGTATGTTAATAATATGTGTGTGTGTGTGTGTGTGTGTGTGTGTGTGTGTGTGTGTGTGTGTGTGTGTGTGTGTTGTGTGTGTGTGTGT
>JBBMFX010000037.1:6107568-6126280 GCA_037832545.1 Rhabdalestes septentrionalis | reverse complement strand
GGTTCGGGCAGAGAATTTAAACTCTAGCTCCACTGCTGCAGTTTAGAGCTGTCCACCCACTGCGCGGCTCCATGCAATTACAAGCCTGGAGCAACTGATTATACAACTGCTTGTGTGGACTCCGATTAGAGTACCCGGCGCGCTGATCCCGCCATGTCTGAAAATGAAAGAGAAACGCCAATTCAGATCTGCTTAACATTCAGCTTGAGGAGTGCCACGTATGGACATGAAAAATCTCAAACCGTCAAGATCCCGAGCTTGGGATGCCTTACCTCATTAGCCGACACACTGCGCCTCTGCATTCAGAGCAACGTTCAGGCGATTAGTTTGGCCACTGCTGTGCTTTTGCTATTATCCTCAGATTTGGATTGACTAGTGTTAGCTTGGTCAATTAGCTCGCATTAGTTTTGACACTTAGCTTTAAATGAAGCACTGGTGAGACATGAGCATGAATTGTAATCTAAGTTATGTGGCAGTAGTGCTCATCGTTAATGACCAGTAATCAACCGGCAACGTCAGTTCTTGCTTATAAATGCCCTTATGAACCTGTCCAGTGAAGAGCTAGACTGTATCTCTATGTCTGAGGCAGCGGGGCCTGCTGGAATGAAACAGGACAATATGAGTGACAACTCCTCCATCTAAAGGAGGGTGGGGGGAATATGGGATGAAGGAGAGCCCGCTCTCTTCCCACTTCCACTTTGAAGGAAGGATTGTATAACATGTAACACGAGGGAAGCTGTGGCCCACTGTCAGTTTTTTTTTTTTTTTTTGAGCTCATGCACTGCAGTTTTGTGGGAGCCCACCTCCGTCTTGTGTTTCCGGATGTGTGTAGGAGTATCTGAGAGCCTTTTATACTGTACATGCATAAAACATTGATGCACAGCCAGTCACCCGTTTTCTTCATTCTCCGTGCCTCGCCACACGTCCTGGAAATCTCAACCTCCAAACCCTTAGGGTGAAATTATGTTAATTGACTTGTCCATAAATTGCAGCCTTTCGAAGCAAGCGTTGGACAAGCTTTACAGAAGACTTCAATGATTCTCTTCTCATCATGTTTGTTTGGATGTGTGTGAACCTGAAATTAGCACTGGCTTCAACAACTCTGGCATTGGCATTGCTCTCAATTTGGCGTAGCATTTTAAATGTTATGTGTCCAATTAAAAAACTTCAACACAAATTGGTTTGAAGCGGGTTTTTCCAACAGCATTCTGTGAAGCTTGTCCAGCTTGTAACAGGTGCTCTGAAATAACACATTTGTCACCAGAGCATGGAAAGGTCAATAGAGGCTTTAATTGTATCATGACTACTGCCAACTGAGACCATTGCAATGGACACCAAAAATTATGAGGGTTTGAAAACTTCCGTGCAACATATGTCGGCCTTCTGTCTGCTTTCTGCTTTCTCTCTTGGTCTCGCTTTCACTCTCTCCCTCTCCCAATCGTGGAGCAGTTC
This sequence comes from Rhabdalestes septentrionalis, assembly GCA_037832545.1. Lineage (NCBI taxonomy): Eukaryota > Metazoa > Chordata > Actinopteri > Characiformes > Alestidae > Rhabdalestes > Rhabdalestes septentrionalis. Next base: position 6,124,828 of record JBBMFX010000037.1, on the reverse strand, counting down.
TCAACTTCACACCCACCCAGACACATTGAGTTGCAGTAACGTTGGTCATTCCATCGATAACATTTCACTGTCTAATAAAGGCGACATGGCTTAAGATTAAGGAGAGGCTCTTAAGTGTTTATAGGAGGCCATTCTTGGGATCATTCCCTCCCAGTTGAAATTCTGGAGGAGACTGACGAAGGATTTATTGTGAGATCATTTGCTAAAGTATCTTGCCAGTAAACACAGCTATTTCTCCAGCCTGGCCTCCCGCTTTGAGAGTGGTATTTAGAAGCACACGTTCACGCGGCTCTTAAATCCGATCGATGTCTGTAGCATGATCTTTCACGTAGGAGTTGTACATTGCATGTGCGTGTCCTGTGAACAGATCAATAGAACCCCCCATCGATTTCCTAAGAGTACATGACCACACTCCATTGTCTCTTTCGTATCCTGTTGACGCTTTCATGAGTCGATCAATTCATGCTAAATTAACACCTCAGTTGACCCTCCTGATCTTTCACAACCAGGTTTGGCTTGACGGCCATGCGTCATTAATATTGTGATAAATTATTATGATAAAGTACACTTCTCTGATGGGCACTGTCAGCACTTGTAGTGCACTTAACTTCTTCATGTTTATTAAGAGACAAATTTACATCAATTTAGCCTGTAAATAACGATGGCCAGTATTTATTGCATACTGCATAATAATAGCTGATTGGACATCAACCTACACTCACATTTTATTAAAGGCACAGTCTAGACATAGCGATTGTGAACATGCTATCTTGCATTCTGCAGCTCTCGTGCTCCTGCTTTAGTTTGGAAACTACCTAAAAAAACTGGAATCACTGTTAGGTTTTAATCAGTTTTCTCTTGTAACTTAATTAGTTTTTCTCTTGTAACTTTATAAATGCATGTAACCTAATGAAACCGACTGCGTTGTGTAGTTTCAGGGATATAGTGAGATGTCAGATAGCTCTAAAGGCAAGCAGGATATATTGTTTAATTGCTGTGGGACCAAATGATTATTGTGTATGGTGTATTTCCTCATTATAAACATCACACAGACCATTTACGGCGTCCTCCGCATTGTAAGATGCTTTGGTTTGTTCAATTGCTTTTACTGAGCATTTGAGAAAAGCGTCATTAAAGGGTTAATATGTGTCCATTTAAATGAAGCCTTTCAAACATGTGGAAACACAGAAAAGGGAGATATATTATTGACCCTTGAAGTTAAATGTTGGAGTTATGCAAGACCACAGTTTGTCTGGTTAATCAGCATTTACTCAAATCAATTTTGTGTGATTTCTGTGAATTGTGTGAACCACCGCACACCATATTCTCAAGCATATCCAGCATTCCTTCACAACTAGGAAGCCAAATATCTTATTGCAGCCCAAAAACTGTGATAACCATCTTCAAACGACAGAATGGATTAGTGTGACAATAACACAGAAAAAAATTGCAATCAAATTGCCCTTGATTATCACTACAAGGTTCTGTGTCTTGTGGCAGTTGCACAACATATTTTGGTGAAATAGCACCTTCTTCAAAGAACCTTATAGAATGTGTTCTCCATTAGTGAGAAGAACCATTCTGGACTGTTCTAGCTTACAAGGACTGAAAAATTACATATAAAATGTGAGTGTGTGTTTTTGCCCAGCTTTAATCTATTATGGTACATCAGAGTTATGAGTGCAATGTTCTTGTAACGCTCTGTTTAGCTTCTGTTATTGCCCAAGAGCCAAGACCAGGCTGAGGTCTTACAGAGAACAAGCGGCTTAGAAAGCCTTCTGTCAAGGTTCTCCTTACAAAGCTATTTTCCCTGCTCCGATCCTCCTGTTCACTTGCTCGGCAGCGGGTTTTGAAGAGACACGCTGTTCTTTGTGATTTGTCACAGGCCATAATAAACAGCACCATCACCCCCAACATGAGCTTCACGAAAACGTCGCAGAAGTTCGGCCAGTGGGCAGACAGCCGCGCCAACACAGTGTACGGCCTGGGCTTCTCCTCCGAGCATCATCTGGCCAAGGTGGGCGGAAATCTCCACAGGACTCTCTCGCTCCCTCTCTCTTTCTCTGTCTCTTTCTCCCTCTCCCCCTTCTCTGTTCTTATCTCTCAATATCCCTCGCACTCTCCCTCTCTCTCTCGCTGCATCTCTGAGCTGGGGAACACCTACACACTGTGCCCTAATGAGCAGCTGTACAGTCATCAGTGCGTGGGAGGCTTCTTCTGCGTGGTCCTGTACTCTCTCTCGCTCACTTTCTCTCTCTCTCACTCTCGCTCTCTCTCTTTCTCGCTCCTCTGCATTATGATTAAGCGCTGTCATACATTGGGGGTGGAAAACCACCAAGGCCTCACTATCAGGCTTATGCAAGAGAGACATCATGCCCCTCTCTCACACACACACACACACACACACACACACACACACACATACATACACACAAGCACTGTTCCTTCCCTGTCACATTCCTCCACTTTCTCTCTTCTCCATTCACTCTTCACTTTTTTTTTTTTTTAACCAATGTCTCCATGTATTACCAGTCTGTTCTCCATTATGGTTCCTATGATCCATGTTACTGTGTCAGACTAGACATGCACATGCCCATTGCTGCTTAAAAGGAGTAAGAGATGCACAATCACAGTCTTTCAGTAGCCTATTATTCTTTTTAAATGTCCTCTTTCTCATGCCAGATTCAGCAGTGACCTCTCCGGGTTAATTACATGTAAATCTTATATCACATTGCTGGAGACTGGAGTGCTACATCATAAGTGAGACTAGTTATCCTCTTGCATTCCACTCGAACAGTGTATCTGAAATAAAATACCTACTCTTATGTAATATATTTTTTCAAAAACTGTAATGAAAATATAATCCCTAAATGCAGTAACACAGTTACATGCTGAATTACTTATGCAAACCAATGTACCAATGTAATTAATTAAATAATAACAGCTATAATAATTACTTATTTATATAATCATGTTTTAATGTGAATATAATTGCTAAGTAGAATAACTAAATGAAATAATTAATCACATAAATACACATTCATTTTCTGTTACCGCTTAATCCTTGCTAGGGTCATGGATAGCTTATCCTGGGGCTGCCGGGTGCGAGGCAGGGACTTACACACACCATTCATTCACACACATATTAATACACATATCGTCGCTGTGGGGCCAAAATGTAACTAAATGTATAGTTACTGATTTACAGCTATACTTCTGTTTACACTTCTGTTCATTGGACAAAAAATGACAACACCAATGTATGTATGTATAAAAAAAATTACAAATACAAATACCAATTTTATTTGTCATGTGCACAGTCATACAAGTACAACACAAAGTGAAATGTTTTCTCTGTATTTAACCCATTCACTAAGTGAAGCAGGGGGCTGCCGCAAGTGAGGCGCACGGGGAGCAGTGTGAGGGTACGGGACCTTGCTCAAGGGTACCCCAGCGGTGACTCTAGCACTGGGATCTGAACCCCAATCTTCTGATTGCAGGGCCAACGCCCTAAACACTAGGCCATCCAGCTGCCCCCAAATGCTACTTACAAATGAACTCTAAATCTGAATGTTTTTGTTTTTTAAGGACAGAAAATATATTGAATAACAATATGGGTTATTGCTGCCAGGAACTGCAATGTAGAGTTTTTTCCAACGTTTTGTATTTCTAGCATAATCCTGTTAAATATTCTGTTCAGTTCCAGATCTGAGCTCAGAAAAAGGGAACAGAAGAATTTGAATTTGTCCATGTAAACCTGACTCCACCTCGTCTGTCTCCTCAGTTTGCAGACAAGTTTGCAGAATATAAAGAAGCGGCTCGTTTGGCCAAGGAGAAGTCTTTGGAGAAGATGGATATGGCGAGTTCTCCCTCTCAGGTATGAATGCTGCTGTTTCTTGACTGGAACATCTCTGCAGTGTCTTCAACACACTGAACTCGATTGCTCGAGAGTCAAATTCCTTTTTAAATCTAAGACAGCTCCCAGGGGCTTTGCACTCTGCCAAGCTGTTATGAAGTTGTATTAATTAAGAATTGTGCTGTCTCGTGAAAACCTCATAGTAGTTGATTAATTCTCAAAAAAAAAAAATCTTAAACTGAAGCCTAAATGGTGTTTTGTTAAAATGCATTTGGACTGTTAAAATCAGTAATTGCCCTGTCATTTCCTGTTGAGTATTTGTCATTATGCAGACGATCACAATTATGAGAGGATTTCCTTTAGGCACTTACAGCGGTTCCCTCATATTAAGCCATAAATATTGACAAAATAATCATAAATGTTAAATCAAAACTGCAGAACTTCATTTGTTTGTTACTATAATTGCTTTATTACACAATCTACATTAACATCACAGACACCTGCACATATGGCTCCTGTATAAATGAGGTATACTGTATAAAAAGTTACAGTGTGCCTGTGGGTTAAAAGGGCAATTAAGCACGGCTGATTTTTGGCCCAACATTGATTCTGACCAATTACATATTTATATAGCAGTGGAGTTTTTGCCTGGACTGGGTTTCAAACCTATACCAAATCCCAGTGTGTATGTAAATATATACTTTATATGGAAAGATGTATTGGAGCACAATTGTTTTTCAGGGTTAGGTCTAGGCCAGTGAAGGCCAGTCGTAATTCTTAAGCATTCCAAGACACTTTGAACAACTCCATGCTTCCATGCTTGGGTCACAGTAAGGCCCTTTTCTATTCCAGAGGAAGCTCTATAAAAACATGCCTGGATGAGTTAATTGTGGAAGACGTTGACTGGCCCTGACCTCAACCCCATTCAACACCTTTGGGATGAACTGGAATAGAGATTGCGAGCCAGGGCTTCTCAACCAACATCAGTGCCTGACCTCATTAATTCTATACAGAACGAATGGGCACACATTTCCACTAAAAGAACTCTTGTGGAAAGCCTTCGAAGAATCGTGGAAGCTGTTATAGATTCAAAGGGAGGGGAATAGCCCCGTATTAAAATGTATGTATTTGAATGGGGTGTCAAAAGAGTCCCTGTTGTTGTAATGGTCAGGCATCCCAATACTTTTGACCATATGGTGATTATATAAAAACACACACTCACAAATGTTTTTCTGAAACGGAATGCTATGTTTGAGGTGAGCCACTGAGTTTCTGATTGGTGTATTTACAGGAATCACCTGCTGATATTCACTCACCGCTGACCCCTCCGGTCACCTCTGACCTCTGCCGGCTGAACGGCACGGGAGAAGATGTCACCTTGTCGGATGCGTCGCCGAATTCGGAGCTGCAATCGGATCTGTCCCCAACCACCCCGACCCTCGCGCACAGGTAACTACAGCACCGGCACCTGCGCTGGCCAGGGTTTGAGTGTGCACTACAGAGAAAGCTAACAGCTTGTGGTGCTGACTGTGAGGAGAGCTTTCACAGCCCTCGACACCCACTTAAACTGCCTCCATGTGTTGGTATGCTTTGGTTTGGTCTGCTCAACAGCCCAACACAGTTTTCAGAAAGCACAGCAGAGCGACTTACATAATCTCCGCTTAATGTGGTTCAGCTCTCACCTGCCACTTGAAAAACACTGACAGTCTTGGGATAAGAGGACACTAATGTACGGTGGCCCCAGCCGCATGCTACTCCCACACTCCTGCTGTCTGCCAGATAGCTATTTAAAGACCGCATTTTGCTCATCTATTTTATAAAGAGGCTGTAAATTCATTTACTAAATGTGTTTTTTCCGTTAGATGTTGAATCACAACCATGTTAGTCAACTGAGTGATTTCAGAAGGTTTGAAATCAATTTGACCTCACCAATCAGAACTGAGTCCAAATTTTTTTGGCACCAGTCAAGGTGTCTTTACTTGAGCCACCAGTGAGTTAGCTAATTATCATTTTGAGCTTTTAGTGGAATATTATTTTTATTTAACTAACTAGCAGAATTCCTCATCTGGTCATGTCATCACCTTTAGCAGCATGAAGACACAGAGAGTGCTGGAAAGGTCTCGTTCCACCTTTTTTAACATGCCTTTGCCAACTATGACTTGTTATACAAGTGGTGGCAGCACAGCGGGTGAGGGGGTGGGGGTGGGGGGGTGGAACAAAGCATCAATAATGAAATTCAAACGCATACATTGCATAATGCATAATTGCATAAGTTGCATAATAATTGTGAATAATTGCTTTCTCTGTCTAGAAACGTGGTTTAGAATTTGTGTCTCCTTTATGTTAGTCATTTCTAACTGTATCCTTTAGCTTAGTCTAATAGAGTGAAGTAATACAATTTAAATGCAGGAGGTATACATAGTTTGCTCATTGAAGTCCAGTGTAAATACAACACTCATGAATTATTTGAAATTAATGAGCATTTTATGTTTTATTGTATTGCTGTGGCTTATAAACAGCTTCACACTCATTTCTGGGCTGATGCTGAAGTCAACACTCAGGCCCACGCCTCTCCAAGGCCTCATCTAATGAACTTCACTTGGGGCAGGGTGGCAAGAATGTGTTTATAACATATTGAAATGGGGTGGAATGCATTCAAATCCAATGGCTCATCCCAAGTTGTTTGAATGATTAGTCATCTATTAGTCACCCCTGAGCCACAGTACTGTGATTTAGCAAATACTAAACAGCGTGGATGCAGTGTTAGCCAAATTAGTGCAGCTATTATTGGCCATTTAACACTCACAGCTGAACTTTATTTGTCTCAGATTCAAATGTTTAAGCAATAACAATGCAAAAATGTACAGGTAAAATAGTAAAACTGAGTAAAAATACATACGGAGTCAGTGCATACTTTGCCATAGCTATGGCACTGTTGGGTACTATGCACTTATCTGGATGGTGCAGAGATTTTTAAGCAATTTTCCAACTATTCTTTTTGAATGTTTTGTATTTAGGATGCTTTTTTTCATGTATCTAACTTTCTAGATTTCTAATGCACATATCCTAAGTATCATGGAGCAATTTTAAGATTTCTTTTTTCTGCTATTTGGGCTTGAAAATGAAACCCATGCTATCCATGGGGCCTCCAGTATTTGACTGTTTTTTTTTCCCTAGTCAAATGATGCGTTCTCCCCACTGAACAGACTTTGTTGATTAGTTTGAAGTAGGCATCATCTGTTCGTAAGCATCCCGAGTAATGAGTCAAACCGTTGAGTCATGAATGCCTCATTGGTCACACAATATGGCCATGGTCTGTTTCTTCAGTATTGAATGTCTTATTTTTTTGTGTATGTATTTTTTTTTCTTCCAGAGACGTGTTTAAAACATGTCGGGTCTGCTCCTTCTGATAAAAGACACTGCACACTTTTCCGACTGTGTTTTGATGAAGCACACAGCGCACGGCTGTTTTTTGACGTTGCAGGATTTTCCACAGTGCAGCATTTCTTTATGCAGATTCCTGAGCAACTGATTTCTTTGACTACTGCAAACCAAGCACAAAACATGTAAAACCATGTTTTCTGATTCCTCTAAAGTTTTGTAGCTACCATAAAGGACTCTTTTAATGCCTGTCTTTGCTCATTTTAAAGGAACAGATTGAATAAAACATGCTAACAGCATTAAACATGCATGCAAGCTAATAGCCACCAGTTAGGATGGTGCAGTTTTTGAAATACTAGCTGCTGGCTGTTCGCTTCCACTTACTGGAGCGACATTAGCACTGTCGACTGAACTACTTCTTGGTACTTTCTTACTACTTTTTCCTTCTTGGTATTGATATGCATTTCCAGTCCTGCAGGGATGTTTGTATTCAAGGACTGTAAACTTTCTTGTGACTTTGTGACTGTTGGAATGTTTCGTATTGTATTTGAAGAATGATTATGAACACGTGTAAAGCATTTCTGAGAAGAGTTTTTATTTTCTGCATTGATTAAATATTGCACCCCCTCCACAGTTCTCAGGTTGTAATTCAAGTTATTGCTCGTAGCTCCTGCAGTGTAAGTGAGGGGCCTAAGTACACCCACTCTGACTGATGTCTCTTTAAATAAACATGAACCTTGCACTGCCTGTATGACTTGCTTTATCTCAGCTGCTGGTGAACGATCTGCAAACAGACACTTATTTTCACAGTTTTGCTAATATCAAATGACAAAAACTGAGCTCAGGAGCACAAATCAGCTCCAGACTGGGGGTATAGATATGACGAGTGTGTCATAGGGAGCACTCATTGTGTGGGAGGTGAATTCAGTCACTTGCACAGCATGAGACGAACTCTGAGGGTCTGTTATGTCATATAGTTGGACAAGGAAATCCAGAACGTATGGTGTTTACGGATGAACAGATTTAGTTCATTTGAAAAGGAGAGTATAACCCACGTTGCAGGCCACCTTAGTGGAATGGATATTGACACCTCAGATATTTTGTTTATCACAGTCAGTTGCAAGTAGAATTGAAATGAGTGAAATATATTCATATATTCAACTCTTATAAGTGAGTGAAAAAGCTAAGGGACCTCCTGAACAGTGCAAAACTGCATTTTCTGGCTGTGGTGAAAAAGGAGCTGAAGTGGTTGTGTAGGTGGAGGTGCTAGAGGAGTCATCTTACACATGTGTGCATTTATGCAGATTTGCAAGCCTGGCTGTGTAATGTGCTTGAATGCTGCATGGACAAGCAGGGGCAGTGATGTAACTGTTCCGTGAGACTGTTTATTGATTCATTTCTGGTTCCGCTTCAGGGGCTTCACTGAGCTGGTGTAGATGAGCATTTATCTGTCCTCTCATTCCATAGCACTGGTTTATACTGTTTATGGCGTAAATTTATTCTGGAGGTGTAAGAAGTGATTACACGAAAATCCAAAGAGACTGTAAAGTTTATTTCCATGGTAGATGGTTTACATATAAAACTCAGATACACTGTAATTTAAGCGATGTTCAGTGAATGTGGTGGACAGTTGTCTAAATAACAAACAAATACATTTGAACGTATATAAAGGAACAGTGCAGTACAAGTTTCTTCATCTTGAATATGTGTGAAATGAGCATCTCAGAACTCGTATAATTGGATAAATGGGTGGATAATGGTTTACAAGTAGTAGTCATGTGACTTGGTGAACTAGGATGTGGATGCCATTGTTAGTAAATACACGGGTGGGCCTGGAGTTGTGACAAAATGAAAGACCTTCATGCCCATATCCAGTTTACTATATAGAGTAGTAATATTTCATTTTATTCATATTCAAAGTTTGGGCATTCACCAAGTCACATGGTCTAATTAACAACTGGATTCTGTTGTTCTGACGGTCTTCATGATGAGAAAAAAATGCTATATCTATTATATTATATGCATATTATAAACCCAAGTACGAATTGTTAGCTTATGAATAACAGCAGTTACTGTTAATCGTGGCTAATTTGGAATCTACAGCATGAAAGACCCCTTCTTAAACCTCAAGATATCTGATGAATACATCTGATGAGAAATACTGTGTAAATAATAATATATTTTAATACAGAAAAAAAACAGTAAGCAAATAAACAAAGGAATGTTTTGATGATTAGCGCTTTAATCATTCTGACTGATTACAAATCAATGAACGAAACCGACCAATGGGTCTCTATAAAAGAAAAAATTGATAAAAAAAAAATTAAAATTGAATTGCTTACCAAAGATGAGGTCCCTTCTCCATTTCGTTTTCTTGATAGAGTGTCTCCCTCTCTCTCTCAGCCCCGCTGAGCCTGGTCTGTCTTCCCTGCCTGTGTAAGGAAGCTTTATAGGCTTGTGGCATCAGTAGGTGTTGAAGTGTGGGCTGAGGCGCTGCTGTCAGTTGTAGTGGCGGGCGACAGAGAGAGGTGGCGCTGACGTCAGTAGAGAGGTGGTGGTGTGAAAGGGAATTAGCGTGGCTGCTTGTGGGCTTCAGCGTGGGCGTTTAGCGTGCTGGAGTCTTCAGAGGCAGCCTGTGTTACGCTAGAAGTAGTGGGAGGCTGAGAGGAGAAGGGAAGAGGAGACGTGCTGGTGGGGGGAGGATGTGTTGGGGGTGCAACACAAGAAAACACTCACAAATGTTGGAGGATGTGAGGGGGTTTCCGTGGGTTGTAATCTTCTCGAGTGGCAGCATCTCAACATTATTCCTTATGGCCCACTCATCTTCACTTTCACTGAATGGAGGGTTTAGCTTTCTTTATTTTGGCATGGATATTCAGTCAACCAATATGGTCAATGTTTCCTCAATTTTAGTTTAGCACCAGACGACCCCAACATTCCTCAGATGTGGAGTTTTAAAATAATTGGATCAAATTCAGGATGATTAATTTAACTGTTTTTTTAGCAATATTCTGTCCATTTTATAGGTAACAGTACAGCATCAGAAACCACATAAGTATACATGCCTTTAAAGGCAAGAGTGCAATGATTCAGTTTGTAGGATGTTTAGTTTGAATGCAAATTTAAGAACCAAATACCGAACACTAATCCAGTCTTGGTGTGTTGATATAATTTGTGATAAATTAGAAACAGAGTAAAGTCTTATTTTTGCCAATTTGTCCCATTAATTTTGGTGGATGCGTTGTTTTGTGATTGTTTCCTGGTCTCTTTAAACCTGAACGGATTCACTCCGCTGACCGTTCTCTACAGGATTTGTTAGGCGTCTCCTGTTATTGTGATGCTCTTGAATGTGCTCTAGTTGCAAAAGCATGAAGTGTCTTTGACAGACAGCTCAAATTAAAAAGCTCGTGCAGTCACCCAGACTGGCTTCATAATTACATATGGCCTAAAGTAGCCTTTTTCTGGCCTCTTTGGGCTTCAGTGCTGTGAGTAACACTCATTACTGTGGCAACTATACATAATATTACAGATATATGATATATGAATGTATGATATATGAATGTTCTGTCAATGTCTTCATATTCTGCGGTGGAGTCATAATTGCAGAATTAAAAAAACTTTATTTTAAATAGCCTCAAGCACGATTTCACATCATAAATACATTTTGACTACTAAATCAATTTTTTCTTTACAAAACCGAACTAATATACTGAATCTATGATGCTTTCGCCTTAGTATTACTGCTGCAGTACTGTTCCATAGTTATTTACAATGACAACATTTAAAGTTTTTCAGCAATTCAAGATTATATGTGGAACACTTTTGAAATTCCTGTATTTAAGATGGTTATTGAATGCTTATAGATTGCTGAAATGAACATTGTTTGTGGACTTTTTTTAACTAAAGAACCATTAGTAACCCTTTAAAATGCCTGAAATCTGGATTGTTTAGGAATCCTCCAGAGATTCCTGAAATAAAACATGATTTAGGAATTCCAGAATGTAAAAATTCTTTTCAGAATCCTTTGGAAATTTCTGCAGTTTTGGCATAAGCACTGACTTATAGGAGTACACCAGTTCATTGGTGCCTCCTATACATGTTATATTAAGCCAGTTTTCAACATTCATTACTCCTAGAGCAACTTCATATTATAATTGAGCATCAAAGGCACACAAAATGACTTTTCTAACCTGTTTGACCTTTTTCCTGATGTTTTGTGTTTCCTTTTCCATTTGTTGTTCAGCCCGACCGCCAACAAGCACTGGGAAGCAGAGCTGGCAGCACTGAAGAGCAACAATGCTAAGCTAACAGCAGCGCTGCTGGAGTCCACAGCCAATGTCAAGCAATGGAAACAGCAGCTGGCTGCTTATCAGGAGGAGGCTGAGAGGCTTCATAAAAGGGTGAGAAGAAGCAGAGTGATGACAAGATAAGATGGTGCAAGTAAATGCTAAACATCAACCTGATGCTGCGATTACAGAGGATATATCCGGACAGTCACAAAAGGGCAGGGTTTTTTTCCGCTCCTTCTGCAACTGTAGTACAATTAAATCCTTCTGGGAAAAGATGACATTCTGTATACTCGAGAAAAAGAATGCAGTGAATTAACTTTTTTTCTAGCTTGCTTACTTCTGGCAATATTTGACATTTTACTCATCTGCATGTTTATGGCAATTAATTTCAGTGCAGGCATTTTCTAAATTTTCTTCTATTATTTCTAAAGATAAGAGGGTCACAGGTCATCACAGCCATGATGTTACATATACTAGCGTTTTTTCAAAACTAAGAGAAACGTAACACAAAAAATCTATAATTTTGTATGAGATAAATTTCAATATTTTCAGATAGGGATAGAGCCATCGAACAATCACAACTTTTGAAATGGATCTTTTGAAACAGAACACTTAGAACACTTCTCTACCAGTCAGACTGTGTGGACTGTGTGTATTTTACTGTAGCCTCACAAGTGCAATAGTCAAGAGCATTTGTAAACTAAATGCATTTCCACAAGAAAATGCAAAGTGTGATTACGTGGTTGATATAATACCAGTGTTTGGAGGCATTGGATTTATGAGCCAAAAACTTGTGTTTAAAGAAAACCTCGCAGAATCAAATTGGCAGCCTTCTGATTCACTTCATTCAGAGGCCAGCACTCAACTGCTGAACCGTCAAGAGGGTACTAAAACACTGCCTCTTACCAAGCCATTTATGGGTAAAGGGGGGCTGAAGGTGTAGACGCATTCACGGGGTGATTACTTTTAATAAAACCACTATAAGCAATGACAAATATCCTTTTATAACTGACTGTAGCTTCAGTTTCTTGAAATCTTTTCGAGTTTCCTATGTGTTTTTCCGTGAGTATGTGTTTCTCCACTTTAGTCATAACATCACAGGTTCTCTCTCTCACACCCATTTTAAAGTGACTCTGAATGCACATGCACTGCTCTTGGAATGGTGCCATAATTTTGTGTACTGCTTTCATTTTACTGTGCAATTTAAATGGAAATACTACATTTTATATTTAATTACATGATGAGTTATGCACTCAATTACATTTACATACCATTTACAGTCAATTGTATATGCACAGCTTAACATCCACAGGCCTTAGAAAGCAACTAATGCATGAATTTTCTGGCTTTTCCTCTATTATTTCTGAGGATAATAGCGCTCAAGCTTTATTTAAGGTCACAGATCATCACAGTCATGCACTGGACATTCTGATGTTGGAATGTTGCCAAAACTCAGAGGTGTCAAACAAGGGAATATTGAATAATAATGATAAAACATCTGGAATCACAGTAATGAGAGAATATCACCAAATGTATTGAGGAAACAAGGCTCAGGACACTGTGTTCAAGACCTCATGCACACCTGCCTGCTCTGGTGAGACTGTGGCCCCTGGGAGAGTTCAAATATGACAGACACTGGTCTTTAATACTGATTGCTCTGTGGTGTGTGTTCCTTCAGGTTTCGGAACTGGAGAGCCAAAGCAGTCAAGCCAATGTGATCAAGTCTCAGAAAACTGAGCTCAACCAAACTATAGAGGAGCTGGAGGCGACGCTCAAGGCTAAAGAAGAGGTACCAGACTAGGGTTTCCATTACAATCTTCATTTCCACTACCTGTTACAATCTCTCTAATGAACTCTAATGGACTTTTCTACCTTCTCAGGAAATGGAGCGTTTGAGAGAGGAAGTGGAAAATGCTAAGCAGCTGCAGTCACAGAAAGACATGCTGGAACGGAAATTAGAGGTAAGTTCTTCATTGGGGAATACTTTGATTTTCAATAAAAAAGTTAATAAAACAGACTGTCTTATATTCCTGACTTTATATGAAGAAAGTGTCTAAACCCATTCTGAAGGAGGCTGAGTTATTTTACGATTATTTTTATGAATGTATAGTTAATTAGTAATTTTGCAAACAAAAACTGTTGTGTCCTTGTCTATTTAATGAAACAAAGTTTTTCTATTGAACCTTTAGAACTACTGCTTTTATTTTACTGTGCACATTTTATTTTTAATTGCATGATGAGTTATGCACTCAGTTATAATTACATTCGATTTACAGTCAACAGTATCTGCACAGCTTTACATCTACTGGCCTTTGAAAGTCTACTGCACATTGGTGTAAAAGTTGCATCCAAGATTTAACCGTATCAATACTGAAAAGTTTTAGCTGATGTTAATACTTTGTAATATATTCAGTAAAGTATGAGCTCAGTTGTTTGACCAAAATTTTCAAATGTTAACCAAGCTGCTTATCCTACCAGGGTTGCAGGGGTGCTGGAGTCCATCCCACTGGTATTCGAACAGGACAACATACAAAATAATTAATACCAAAAAGAAAATATCACTTAATCCTATATACTGTATATAAATATGCCAGGTAGTATCCTACTATATATAATGATAACAGCAATATAAAACAAATTAAATAGCTGTGATATGGCTGACACGATGAACATCATGTGTAATTCATTCCCGTAGGGAAACAACTGACTAGACCATGGAGCAAATTTTTTAAAAGATTTGATCACATGAAAATAAAGCCAACTGAAGGCAAATGTGAGATGATGTGACTGACAGATCCCATTTGCTTGCTATGATTACATTGTCTATTGCCCTGCAAAGCCCACCCAAAATAGCCACTTTGAGGTTTAATTCTTGCTTTGTGTCTATGGAGAATATATAGGTCATGATGACGTTTCCATGATGACAGTGATTGCCGTATTATTTTTGCAGAAATTAATGTATTTGTGAATAGACTGTCAAATATTGAATGTGAATTCGCCTCCAAATGGGCCTGTAGACGTGACTAGGACACATTTTCTGAAAATTTTGAGGATGAAATTTTGCTGGAGTGGGAGTAAAAAATCTGCCTCAGTCAAAACCATTGGATGATCAGAGATTTACACTCTAATTACTGCACCTTCATATCCGCCCACTGTCTCCTTCCAGGCTACAGACTCGCGAAACAAGGAGCTGGAGGAGCAGTTAGCAGATGTGGAGCAGCGTCTGGAGGCGAGCCACCTGGAGCAGGAGAACTTCCGCAAGAGTCTCAAAACGCTGCTGGAAATTCTGGATGGCAAGATCTTCGAGCTGACGGAGCTGAGGGACAACCTGGCCAAACTCATAGAGGACAGCTAGAACACTTCTGCCTCAAAACGTGACTTAAACAACGAACAAAATGCACAGTTTCTGAGCCCAGGCTGCTCCAGTCTGGTGTACTTTCATTCAACACCTTCCTTGGCTGGAGGACCCATTATTAAATACTTACTTATACGGTGTGATAAGCATTCGGTTGCACTTGAATTTGTACTTTTTAGGTGGGTGATATTTTCAGTGCCACTGCTACCTACTACGGTAATATGGCTCATGTAATACTCTTCTTGTTTTCTTACTGTTTTGTTTTTCCTTATTGTATACCTATACACAGGTAGTAATCCTAGCGAAAGTAGGCGGCCTACAAAGACGAACATGGCTGCGTGTAGGCTCTTCCTTTTAAAGGTGCTGGTTTCGTGTGCCTGGTTAATTGGCATTAAAGGACATCTACTATGCTGCTGAGGACACTTAAATCAATGACAACCACTGGACTGTTCGTCCACTGATGCGTCGCGACTGGATGTTCCGAGCCATATATTGTAGCCAGACCCCATTGGCTTGCCTTGTCACCTTCAAGGAAACTGCCTCAATGTTCAGTCAAAGCTTCAGGATATTCTACGGCTGACTTCCTGACGACAGCAACAACAACAGCGACAAAAAAGACAACTTAGGAAGTCATCAGACACCAAACTCTTAGACGCAGGTGTGGCATACTGGCCTGTAATGTACATTAAGCAATATTAGAGTGAGTCTTTATGCCACTATCATGTATTGATCAGGTATTCCAACTCTGGACTAATCTATGGACTTAATGTGGTTTAATGGATGTACCCCCCTTCTAGCTCTCCTCAGACCAATTGTAATGCTTTTGGGCTCTATTGGCCTTAGTCTCTACATTTTTCAGCACTTAATATTTCATTTGATGAGGATTCTTTTGTCTTATTTTGTTGAATTGCCAAATGCAGTGTGCTGACCTCGTTTGAAATGATATAATGTGTTATTATGAACTGTATATGCTGATGGACAAAGTACATAGAGCACTGTCAATAGGATTGTATTTATAGATCGGGAAAAGTTCACATTTGATTTCCCAACCTTAATAAAAAAATTGGAAAATGTATAGGAAAAACGTGCTTAGGAAAAGGTAGAGTATTTGTGTGATGCATCCGGGGCCTACAGTGTGTATCAGTACAGTATGCTTCTGCCTAGTAACAAGTTAATTAAACATTATATTATTTTACACTCGTACATGAAAGTACATTAACACCTAGAAACACAGCAGCACTTTTCCGACACAGATTAAGCTTTGCCTGTGAAAATCCCTTTTGTCTGGCGCTGAGCTTTATCTGTGTACAAAAAAAACACTGCCCCTGAACGTTTGAATTTTCTGCTCTTTGTTAAAGTAAACTCCAGAACTTTCTTGCTATTTCAGTCACTTTATTTGTGAATGATTCGTGCTGAGTGGAAGGAGCTTTAGCTGCTTATTCCCCCAGCCCTAGCGCTGTGACAAGACTGCTGCTTTTATCTGAGAGCAGTGACAGTGCCAGACACACACACACATATATACACACATACACACGAACATTTGTTGTTATACAATGTGAGGATGTGGACTTCTACATCAACTAAATGTCCAAATGATTGTACACACCTGTTTATCTATTGCTTCACCTGAAATTAAGGAACTTTATAGTGAGTCTGTCTCCTCTTTGTTACTCTTCTAGAAAGGCTATTTTGTTGGAACATTGCAATGATGATTTGACTGCAGTCCATCACAAGAGTATCAGTGGTGTCATGGTGCCACATATTACTGGCAGTGCTTCTCTATGGAGACTACAAATGATGTGTGTTCTATATACATATACAATATATATAAAAGTATGGTTAAATGTATTGGGGCGCTTGAGTATTACACCAATAGGGGATCTTATTGGGATTCCGCTAGATTTAGGAGTATTTTGAGCCCACTCATTCCGTAGAGCAAGGGTGTCAGACTCCAGTACTGGAGGACCGTATTTCAGCATGTTTTTGTCATTTTCATGCTCAGAAACACCTGGTTCACCTCTCCAGTTAATTGCCAGGTTTAGTGAATGTGATTCAGTAGGAGAATCATAAAACTGTGCTGGACATTGTCCCTCCAGGTATGGAGTTTGACACCCCTGCTGTAAAGCATTTATGAGGTCAAGCACTGGTTTTCAGATTCCAGTTCATCCCAAACGTGTTGGAAGCCTGTCTAGGTATGTCTTAGCATACAAAGGTCCAAATAACCTTGGTGTGCTAAAGCATTAAAATGGCACTTTACTGGGGCCTAGCTCAAACGCTGATGAACTAGACGTGTCCCTATACTTTTGTCCATATAGTGTGTGTGTGTGTGTGTGTGTGTGTGTGTGTGTGTGTGTGTGTGTGTGTGTGTGTGTGTGTGTG
>JBBMFX010000037.1:6081189-6097858 GCA_037832545.1 Rhabdalestes septentrionalis | reverse complement strand
AGGAGAGAGAGAACGTGTGTGTGTGTGTGTGTGTGTGTGTGTGTGTGTGTGTGTGTGTGTTTGAGAGACAGAGAGAAAGAGAGAGAGAGACTGAGAGTTAGAGAGAGGGAGTGGGGGGTGGAGTGGAAAGGGAGGTGAAAACTTCCTGAATGGCAACAGGATCTTGGTTAGAATGAGAGAAGAATGACTTTGTCTTCGTAAAAACGCGGGTAAGCTCTTTGTATCTTATTCACTCATAAAACGGAGCAGTTTTTGACCACTTTCTCTTCTATAATCCCAGTTTTTCTTCTTTTACTATCTGTTCATCCCAGTCCTGGTGGTCTCGGTACTAGTGCTTTAGTAGGAAGTGGGCTAGTCCGGACTAGTACGTATAGCGTGTGGCTACTCTGCTACATTTCTCCGTTATTTAGGTGAAATATGTCCGTTTTTGACACATTATCTTGAATATACCAATTTCTGCCTTCATTGAACACAAAACTGGAGGAATTACGAGGTTAATCATGGGAGGTGCTGGAAATTATCGTCAGAGAAGAGTCGAGAAGGCAAGAACAGATGAAAGTAGCGTAAAAATAAGAAAAAAAAACCCTCTCATTTCACACTTTTAGCCCTAAATGTGCATAAAGTGAAGTTCAGATTTTTTTCTTACTCTCCAGACCACAGTCTATGTTCGTTGAGTTTTGAAAGAAGACAAAAGAGCCACAGGCTTCAGAGGTTTTCACCACTCTTTTCTTCCTCCAGTTCTCTCAAGCAGGATCCAGACTCTGAGGGGCTGGATTTGATATTCATAGATAAAAGACCAATTTATTTTAGTCTTTGTTAAAAAATATAACATAGCCCAGTGGTTGTAGACGTTCATGTGGTTCTCCTCACAGTGCTCTGGAAGACTGTTAAACTGAGAGTTTGTGGTGGTAAGAAATGGCACTGGACAGGAGGGATTCAAGGTTGTGCTTCAGTGAATTGTGGTGTCTTACTCACAGACTCTTATAGTATTTGCATATAGATGTATTTGCATAATTGCATGCATTCTAAATGTAGTGTTTTTTCATTCTAATGAAATGGTTCAGCAACCAAAAAAACGACTGTTTACAGTTTTCTCATAATTTGAGCTAAACATCAGCTTGGACATACACAGATTAGCTTGGACATACAATGCATAACTATTGGGACACATCTGTTTTTCAGGGTTTGGGCATTATTAATGCTTCAGCAAACCAAGACATTTTGAGCAATGCCATGTACTTCCAGCTTTGTAAACGCATTTTGTGATAGAACTTTTACTATTTCAGCGTGACTAGTTTGAAGTGGAAGAATTTGACTGGCCCGCACAGAGCCCTGACCTCAACCCCACCCAACACCTTTGGGGTGAACTAAAACAGAGATTGTGAGTCAGGCCTTCTCATTGAACATCAATGCCTGACCCCATAAATGCCCTATAGAATTAAAATCCTGATACTTTTGTCCACATGGTGCATTAGTTGCTTCTTTTATTTTACTTTGAAGCTATTGGCATAATAGAAGTCTTTTATTACTTTTAAGCAATGTTCAATGCAAACTGGCGACGCAAACTTCAGACCCACAGCATTTATTTTCTCTATGGGTGTTTAGATGTAACACAGGGGGAATCCCGAGCCCAGTGTCCTACAATATGAAATAATAAAGGGAATTTTGAATCTTAATTCATTTTGGGGAAATTGTGTTCATTTTTAAGGCCAACCATTTTTTTAAAGAATGTAACTTATTTAGAAACGTAAATCAGTTCAGTTTTGATATTTAATGAGATTCCAGACTTTCAAAGGAGCCAAATAATGAGAGGAATGAGCAAGGATTCTTGTCGGCTTGTGACCAGTCTCTGAGGCAACATTTGATCCAGCAGACATTGAAACTCCATCTGTGGACATTACTGGGCTCTTTGATCCATGTCAGTGGGGGCTCATCCAATTTGAAGACCACGCTGGGACCACAGCAGGAGACACCATTGTCTCTGCAACTCACAGCTATTAGCGGGCAGTCAAATTCTTCAGCGAGGTCCCTTAAGGATCAGAGGCAGTCTTGCCTTTATGCCTTTTATTTCGGGGAAGTCATGCGCTCTGATTTGATTATACTCTGCTCAAGTAATTTTTCTTGTGCGTTTTTCGATTTAGACACATTCAAGTGTCTGTCCAGGTAAACAGAGGATCACAGCACGATTCCTCATAATTGCAGTACCTGGAGTTTCACACCCAGAGAGCAAAAGGGAAGCTGACCTCAAATTCTCCCTCTGTTTTGGTGTGTATGATGTCAGATTTCTTATTTCACTGAAGTGAAGTCATTAAATACCAGATCCAGGGTATTTTAGGTTTCATAAATTGAGCCTGTTGGGGAAGTTAGTAGTTTGAGCTGTTGCTTGACTAATTAAATTCAGTACTTCAGTATTTGTATGATATGGAACTGTAAAGCAATATCAAATCCATTAAGAAGGGTAATGAACCAATAGTTATTGAATACTGTTGTTCTG
Organism: Rhabdalestes septentrionalis; assembly: GCA_037832545.1. Lineage (NCBI taxonomy): Eukaryota > Metazoa > Chordata > Actinopteri > Characiformes > Alestidae > Rhabdalestes > Rhabdalestes septentrionalis. The sequence continues at coordinate 6,095,364 of JBBMFX010000037.1, read as the reverse complement.
TGTTGAAAGAACAGCTTATACTTACAACACGCCTGTAAAGATAACTGAACTGGGCCTGGTTTCTCGAAAGCTTCTTATCGCTAAGTAGGTCTTTCACCTAATTTCACCTTAACCTCTATCTTAACATTATGGGACTTTTCCCAAAGCATTTGTACACTAAGTATATCTTACGGATGTCCCACGTTCGTAAGGTTGGTCTGGACCACTCTTAATCTGTCTCTTAGCGTAGTTTCAGCTCAAGACGCTAGTGACAGCCACTGAGCAGCAGTCTTTAGAAATCAGCAGTGTTTGCAAGTCAAATAATGGCACATTATTAACAGGGCTGCCAACTCTAACGCAATGAGCGTGAGACACACGCATCTGACTGTCTTCACACACTCTCACGCCACACCTGTGATTTCTCACGCTGTTTCTATTTTTCCCATTGTGCACACTCCTCAACGGTAGGTGGGCCACCGAATGTTGCAGCAATCCTCGGCGAAATAAGAAATTACATCCAACCCCAGTCAACGCTCGGGATGTAAGGCAGCACCAAACATCCGGACTAATTATGCTTCTCTTAAAAAAATAAATCAAAATATGTTTTACTACTATTGTTAGCATATTTTACGGAAGAAACCATAGAACTTGTACTGTTGATTATTTTAAGCTGCTGAGCAATTAAGCAAATATTTTGAGTAATCACATACATGCAAATTATAGCAACACATTTTATATATATATAAGTCTTGAGCCAATACTTGCTAGATAAATAAGACAAAAGGTAGGTACAGTGATTTGTAGCAGAGTTTGCAAACATACATATAAATACAGCCTAAAACACAATGAGAGCTTGTATAAAATAAGCTTTCAAGTCAGTATTTAGTGTGAGCACAATAGTACCTTCCCAGCCAGCACTCTCTTAAGTGAAATTTCCTGTCATGTCTTTAAGTAGCCTTCAGTAATAGTTCTTCAGGCTTCTTGAAGGATATTCCAGAGCTTTCCTTTGGACAGTGTTTTGTTCCGTTCTCTGTCAAGATGACCCCACACTGCTTCAGCAATGTTGATATCTGGGCTTTGGGGAGGCCAATGCTTGACTGATAGTGTTCCACTATGTTCTGTCGAGATGTGCTTTGACTGCAATGGCAGTTTGTTTGGGTTCATGTTCATGCTGAAAAATGAAGCCTTCGCCGATCAGACACTTTCCAGATGGTGTGGCTGGGTGACTCAAGGCCTTTGCACACTGGTAACTTAACATACTTGGGAGATCCTGTTTCTGTAGATCTTCTGTGTCTTAATGATTGCCCCAAAAGCTGTTGGGCTGTTAATGTCCTCAATTCGTAGGTAACTTTCAGTCTGCCAATTAGAATCACCTGTAGATTCTCTGTTTATCATTCAAATCGCAAAGTTATCATTAAGCCAATTCCCTGAGAATGTACACGTTAACCTTTTTTTAAATTGAAAATCAATTTTTGCATTTTAACTATTTAGATGCACACATCAGTTGCCATATATTTCAATCAGCATCTCAAAAACTAAAAATAAATTATCTTGACTGGCACCAGCACAGATAGAGAGGTTGAGGTAATAGTAAGCACTAGTATGAGCCCATCAGTACCAAAGTGCATTCTTTGAGGAGTCATATGTCCTCTGGGTATTTTCTAATGATGCGGTGCCTTGATTACTAACTTACCATTCTTGTAGAATCAAAAGAAAGATTATGTGTAATTAAGCAAAGTTAAGCTTCTTATTCAGCAACAATAATGCCTCAATCTGTTATTGAAAGGACCTGCCTGGTGCAAAAAAACACAGATCTTATCCCCGGGCTATAGTGAGCTTTGATGTGCAAAAAAAAAAATACATCTGTGATAGCAAACCTCTATTTATGGTCACGCTGTGTGTAGTCTACGTTCATCCTGGCTGTAAGAGTGTCTGTAAACTAACAGTTCAAGTTCCATGTCATACCCTTTTATTGTCTGTTATGACTCTGTTATGACTAACCAGGCACAATTTTGCTCCCTATACTAACTGCATTGGTTTTCCGAGTGCTTGTCCACACAAGCTTAAAGCTATGCATCTGCCTATTACGCAGCCTTGCTAGTGCTTATCTAAGAGAGAACCTGTCAAAACGAAGGCCTGAATGCAATCTTGCACTTTTCTTTGATCATTTGCTGTGAAACCGGCTCTGTTCAGTGTTTCCTAAGCATGTACTGTCACAATCATTTTGGATATATACCTCTAAAAAAATGTCCCTGAACCCAAATGATCCAAATCGCTATGGACCATAGTGTTATGATTATTATTGACACAGTAACAACAGGAAAACTGACAAGTATTTCCAAAAGCTATTTAGAATTGATCAAAGACTTTTTTTTTGTAACCCAGAAGAAGCTTGGTGCTACAATACTATGTGCCTTATGCATGATTTTTCAATCTGACGTGGGGATTATAGGGGCCTCAGGCCACTAGAAATGGAAGGCATCCAGTCAATGTTGACAGACGTGGTAGTAACACTGAAGTCTGATGTGCTGATTCAGAGCCCTTGAGCAATCTTTCACCACCAGAGAAAGGCGGTCTCAACATTTACCTCTTCTTCTTCTTTTTCTTCTTCTTAAAAATAAAAGCATCTCTGTTCTTATCTGTTTGTAGGTGACAACTTTGTTTTGCCTCAGTTCAGTTTATCCCTGATGGGTAGGGATGCTATCATGCCAGGCATGGATCTTGTCCAGCAAGGACATCTGCTTCTGATCAGGGAACTGTGAAGAGAAGACTGATACGTCTCCACCAGACCTTTCTCTGTCCCAGCAAGAAAGAAAACATTTGCCTAATAACATCAGCAAAATGTGTCACGTCATTGTAACATGCCGGTCTATGCTCTGGACTTTGATGAGCATTGTAGTGGCCTTCGCTGAGCTGGTTGCCTTCATGAGTGCCGACTGGCTACTAGGCACTCGTCACCCTACTGGATCCAACATCTCAGCCGTTCCAACCCCAGAACCCTACCGGCCCTCCCTTGGCCTCTACAGCCGTTGCATTAAGGTGGGCCAACAGACAGTGGTCCAGTGTGGACCCTATGCTGTAGACTTTACAGAGATTGCAAGTGGATTTTGGCAAGCCACAGCTATATTCCTGGTCGTTGGAATCTTCCTGCTGTGCATCGTGGGCTTTCTCTCAGTATTTAGTATGTGCTTTCAGAGCATCTTGGGCAAAAGCATCTTCAATGTTTGTGGCCTGCTTCAGGGCATTGCAGGTAAGAATAATTTCCCTACCTGAATATTAGTAATAGTTTTATTTTACTGAAGTGTCTACTCTTTGTCAGGAGGCATACATAAATAGTTACTTACTTTAATTGACTAAGCAATATAACGAAAATGTTTTATTCACTGTGTATGTGTACACTATATGGACAAAAGTAATACATATCAATCGAGATTAATCACATGACATTCTTCTATGCAATATTCAATGAATTCAGAAGTAGTGTATTGTGCACATTTATTTGGAAAGGATTGCTATATAAACAAAGGTGCAATAAAATTTGGTTTGCAGACACTTTAAACAAATAAGGAGCTTTTTAACAGCAGTGTTCCCTGTAAAATAGTTACACAGTTACCTAGCAAGTCTCAGCCTGACACACACACACACACACACACACACACACACACACAATGACTAAATGAGATGTTCTGGTTGGCTGCACTGCACTGCAGATCAAATATTCCTGTAAATCGCAACTTAAACATTAACGTAATCAGATCAAATATTAAATCAAAGATATTGTATGACATTCACGTTTTATCTAGAAAAAGGTCTCAAAGTCCATTATAGCTTTACAAACATTATATCCCCCTTTTCAATATTAGTGTTATATACTGACTATAAATGGTATGAACTGTATAAACTTAACAGGAGCATTCTTCGGCAGGGTAGCATGACTCCGGCGCCCACAGTCCAGAGCAACGTTCTTAACAGTATTTCACCTTCCGAACAACAGCACATTAACATTTATAAATCTGTTTTTCATTTGTTTTTCTGAACAGGTACCAGCAGAAACATTTTTCTTTTATCAGGGTGCAGCAGAAGCAGCCAGTATGTTCAGTAGCCAGTGTCCCTGTTAAAGTGAGGTGAAGCGGTCAGCACAAAAATACAAACTTTCAAAACAAGAGTAATTAAGTAAAACTGCGTTAACACGTGAAAAAAATAATTGTTGGCATTAATTCAATTAACGGGATAACGTGCCCAGCGCTTATTGGCACACAGCTTTTTTTTTCAAGATTTGGCCCCTTGCTTCCAGTAAAGGGCAATGTGAATTCTTCAGACTACCAACACTGGAATCAAGAGAGCCAGGCCTACTTGTCCTAGATCGGTGTCTAGGCACAAATTCCTCCAGAAACATTCCAAAGTGTTGTGGAAAGCCTTCCAAGATGATTCTAAGCTCTTATAGCTGCAAAGGATATACCAACTCCGTATTAAAGTTTAAATTCATTACATTCGCTGTAGATGTAATGGTCAGGCATCCTAATACATGTGACCAAATAGTGCCTGCACTCATCGAAGGTTTTATTATGCAAACCTACCATATACGTTACTGACCCTAGCAAGTCGAGGCAGCGCGATTTATGAGACCCCTCTACATTGGCCATGAAATGAAAGGAACCTGTAAAACCACTGCTGGCCAGATATTATTTGGATGATGGCCCATGCATACAAAATGCAAGTGTGGTAGGTTTAGCTGATAAAATGACAACTTACTGAAATGCATGTATGGATAGCAATAAAAGTCACTTTCACAACATAAGTTTGGATGTGTGTTGTCCTCACATCACCTTTAAAATAAGTCACAGCATTTATTAGACCTACTGTAGTTTGACTCGAGTTTCTTGCCTGTACTTTATGGTATTACTTGTGTTTAGTCTTTTCATAACCCTTCCAATTTTAGTTCAGCCACCCAGGCCAAAGATAGAAGATTAGGGTGTATATTTAGGTCAAACTGAGGCAGATGTTAAAGCCTCTGAGCCCACAGGATACCAAGGCTGACATTCCTGTGATGACTTTCATCCAACCTCAGAGGCTCAGACTTGCCTGGGAAATACGCCCCTATCTGATCGTTAGACTCCACAGCCCCACTGACTCCCAACACTTACATCATCTTCTAAATCTTGATAAACCTATTATTTATGAGAGGTCTTAGGTGGTGAGGCATGTGTCAAAGTGAGCTGAAGAATCTGTAATGCTGTGGCCCTAGCATTGTTTTCAAAGTATACATATACTACATTAGTCTTGTATTTCTTTTTTTTCTGCAGTTCATTTATTTGTTTGGGTTTATGTCCTCAAAATAATGTGATTTATTTTTAGATTACGTTTTCCAGACCCTCAGCCTGACACACACACACACACACACAAACACACACCGACACACACACAAAACGACTAAATGAGATGTTCTGGTTGGCTGCACTGCACTGTGTTTCACTCAAACAACATTCCAGTCTAAAGCTCACTTTATAACTTTAAAAGCATGAAAGTGTGGACTAAACTGACGTAGGCTGGATAGTGTAAATACATTTTTGTGACATCACAAAGGCAAAGAATTCAAAATGTTTACATCTTATTTTTCTTTTATGGTCCATATACATGTGGTGTGTTGTAAAATTAGGAAGGCTTACACACTACATCACATTCTTTTCTTTGCAAAAGTAAGGAAATTTTGTGTTTACTGGTTATGAACCCTGTAAATCTGAATAAGTCCTTTATTCTATTATACAAGAGAGCACTGATTTTAGACGGTGACGTAAATGCCGAACTTGTGTGAAGTATCTGGAAAACTGTGGGCTCTGGTTTGTGCGAGTGTTTTTTTAAGCCTTGCTAGAATTGCACTAGACTACATTTTGCTGGGGTGTATACAAGTCGTAAAATTGTTCTCTTATTTCAGCGGTGAGTAAAGCTTCTCAACCACAGTTCGTCTGCTCCCCCAGCACCACTCCGAAACCCAGTCTGCAGCAAAAGAGGAGTACTGTTGACTGTGGCGAGCCTGCTGTTGCCAGTACTACTGTTAACCTTTGTCCTTTGGTTCCAGTGGAGAAAGGACTAGCACATCAGCTCTGTGACAGATTATACCCCAATAGAAAACTACTGCATGTCATACCATTTTTAGCATTTTAATGTTTTCCATAAAACTAAGTGGTGGTTATTTTCTATTTGTAACAACATTAGGACTCACTATAACTTAATAACAGCTTTTTTATGTAGTGCTTTTTATGTAGTGCACATCCGCATCTGTAGCACATGACTGATTACTATGACCGCTTTCCCTGAACTCAGGACAAAAAAACAGGAAACCTGTGACTCAAAACACTTATAAAAGATGCCAACGGGGAAAAGATACAGAAATGGCACGTAGACCTCCATTATAAATATGTTTTGAGTCTTTTTGAGCTCTTTTGTGAACATGTCAATGTGACTGTCCAATGTAATCCACCATATGTTGCAAATGCAGCAGATAGAGATTAACTTGAAATACTCTGAAGCATTCCTTTAAGAGGTTAAGAAATGTGTCATATGTTAAGGGGTTTATCTGGGGACAGAAGAGTTGTGTAGTTGCACTGCAGTCTCAGTGAAAGATTTACAGTGTTAGGACTGTGCAATTCCTAGGCAGACAGAAGAATGGCTTTCGAGGCAGGACCTTGCATGCCCGATCCGATGATGGAGCGAGTGGCTTAGAAAGCACACTGCCAGCCAGATAAAACCCACAAGGCTCTCTGAGTACTGCAGCTTTACAATGATGTTATCTCTCGCATATAAAGTCAGATCTGTAGAGAAATCAGAGACACTGACCATGACATGTATCCTCTGAAAGCAAATCGTTATGCCATAAACCTTTTTCTTCTGGAAAAGTGTTTTATTCCCAGAACTAAACTTCTGTCTGATATCACCCAGTTCAAAGAGGCCTGTGTGTAGAATGCAGGGGGGAAGTTTTCTTTGCTGACATGACGGGTGGAGAGTAAAAAATAGGCTCCTGATACGTAACACTCCTTATAAATAATACGTAACATTCTTTCCCTGCCATTTAGAGCATAATTACTATGATTCCGAACCTTTTGGATTAGGGTAATATAATACAATGGTAATACTCAAGATAATGCCAGTTGTCTGTCATATGACAGTGTGATTTAAAATGAGATTTCGCACCCACAAGATACCCACAGAAAAGGCCCAGGATTCTTTGAGTGAAATGGGATTTTCCTGTTTAATTCAGACGAAGAAAATAGTCTGCTTAAAGAAGTATTTAGTGGTAGCATTATGGAAGATTACGGTGGCAGTTATGTTGGTAAGGAGATACAAACAGAGAAGGCCATGACTAAACAAACAAACAGGCAGGCAGACAGACAGATACAGATATAGAAACATGTAATAGAATCTATCTTTTGTATCTCTATCTCTTCTGTGCAGGTTTGTTCCTGATGATGGGGCTGATGCTCTACCCAGCTGGCTTTGGCTGTGAGAAAGTGGTCAGCTATTGTGGGCCCGATGCTTCTGCGTATAAACTGGGACAGTGCTCTCTGGGCTGGGCCCTGTACTCCGCCATAGGAGGAACCGTGCTCACCTTCATCTGTGCCATGTTCTCCGCCCAGGCCGAGATCGCCACATCCAGTGACAAGGTGCAGGATGAGATAGAGGAGGGCAGGACACTAATCTGTGTGCTTTGAACATGCCTGGTTACAGGAGAGGTCGTTTTTCAGTGTCTGTCAACTGAATTGACAATTGACTGCTGCATTGATACCTTGACTCTGTAGGCCTTTTCTGGTGCAACCTGTTTTATGTCTATAGTTATTCCAAACTCTCAACTAACCCCCATTTTGTTTAGTGCATGTTTTAAAGGTTAGTTCACAATGTGTGTAGTTTCAACTGTTATTATTTTATGTCACTGGTTTAACAGTGCCAGAGAGAATTCTTCGGAATAATCCCATTGCAGAAACATTCCTGGTTCATGAAGGAACTTTTCAAGTCAGTGTTTTCATTTTTTAAAGAACCAGCCATTGAAAGGTTTCTTCAGAGAACACAAAGTGGTTCTTCCTTTTAGAGTGTCGACCATTTAGCACTCCATGGAGCTGTGTAACATTTTGTAGCGCTGTTAGACACAGAAGCATAATAAGGGCCCATTTCTGTCCTCCACCATTCAATGGACATCCATGTTCTCTTAATGGCTCACTATTTGAGTGCAATTTACTTGAAAAGGCTCTGAGTCAGGTATCCATACCTGACAAATACAATGGATGCACTTAAAGGTCCATGCCCAAGTGACGAGCAGTGTACCTTAAAGGGCTCATATCCTACAATTTTCTTGTCTTTTATAAGGCCTACTTATGATGTTTCGGAGGCTTTATGTTCTACATTCTGTGGGTTTATGGGTTTCATTTTGCAACACCATTTTTCAGAATCTCTTAATGCCTTATGCCTTAATTTAACAGGCTGTCTTTGCTGCTTTGCTTTTCAGTCTGATTTGTGTAAATGGCCTCTGTTTTGATTGGCTGCTTTATTTAGTGACTCTCTCAGCAAGCCTAAAAACACTCCTCGTACTTAAAACACCCCTTGTACCTGCTGTAGGTCAAATAGGCAGACAAATACTAATGCACTGTTTTTTTTTGTCATGTCACAACATTTAAAGTGAGGTGTTTTGCAGCTGAGTTTCCATATACAGACGTTATGGCTCAGTATGTTGTGAAACTTTGACAGTATTTACAGGGAACATTACACTATTTAATGTAATGCACTCTGTACAAAAGTCAGGAAAATGTGACGTGTGTTCTTCAAAATGTTTTTCCTCTGTGTTCATGTCATCTAATGAATGTTCGTTGTTCTTCTTTTTGTTTTCATATTGATGGCAATTTAATCATGCAGTGAATAGATGTTGCAAAAAGTAAGGTTGCTTGAACCTCCTACGGCTTATACTTGATTAACCCCTTTACTTATCAAATTGTTTAGTATTAGGTATTTGCATACCCTGTCGTTTCATAACCCCTTATTGCTGCCTTTATGTTCCATGTATTTGTTATATTAACAAACTTTATTTTCACATCTACCACTGTGCTTTTTCCTAAGCCTTATGAATAAAAGCATTAAATGAAAAGTGCCATAAACTGCAGTTGTGTAAACAGTGGACAACACAAGCTGGGAAGTGGAATAAAATGCTGTGTAATTGTAAGAGATATAGTAAGCTGGCCAACACCAGCATGTAAACAAAGCCTGCCTTTATTCAACAAAGCCTCTGCATAATTTAACAACCACCTAATTTAATAAGTGCAGAATTAAATAGGGAGTTGCAGAAAACAGTAAAGGAATAAAATTAAAGTGGAATACGGAAGCTGAAGAAATGTAAATATCGCAGATATTCCAAAAGCTGTGAATTGCATGAAAATAAAGTAGGAAAATCAGTGGAAGGGTTGAAATGCAGCATCCCAAATAACAGTGTAGATCAAGCAATATTTCTCAATGCAAATCCCACAAACACAGCTGATGCCCCTTTCCAGATTTACAGTGTAGAATGACTCAAACTGGAAGGTGCGGTAAGAGGAGTATTTTCCACGGACGCTTCTTTTAGTTGATCGGAGTGGATCCTGCCAGTCTCCAGACAAGGTCTGTGTGGCCCTCCCCTACTGATCAGAAACACACGACAGGCCTCTTCATCTTGTATGACCAGACGATCAATTTATAATTAGCTTTGTGGTGATTAATGCCTTCCCAATGAAGCGGCCTCTTCCCTGATGAATGTATGCAGGACTTCCCACCTAAACTGCTGTCCAAACAGGCATGGCTCACTGTTTCGTCTCATTAGAGCCCTGTGTCCTGCTCTGAGGCATTTGACCCCCCCATCTTACACACACACACAGGCATCTGTTTGCAACATCTGGCTTATGTTGCCAATTTTTTTTTTTACCAACCCCTTCACACACTTTCAAAAGTGCCAAAAGGTTTCTAGCAGCGAGGCCATTGGCCCCCAGTAGTAGGACATGATACTACACAGTGAGATCAGATAAATTGTACTGATCTAAATGTTGCATATCGTTGCTGTCTGGTGGAAACCTCATAACTCCACTTTTGGTCTTTGTTGGTCTTTTTTTCATAAATCGATATATTGGTCAGTCTACGCGTGGGTCTTTAAAATGTCGAAATTATTAACCAATGGAAAGTGTTGAAAATATTTATACCAATTTTGATGAAACAGTATTATACACATCGTTTATTGGGTTTGCTGAAAAATAGTCGTTTTGGACAATATATATCAAAAATGTGTAAAATACAGTGCACTGACTGAGTAAACATTAAAATCTGAGAATATATTAAAGGGCCCATAGACGGCAACATTACTTTTTGAAAGAAAGAATGCTCTTCAGGTTTGAGGAACAAATATGGCCTATTTATTCTGCCATATGTCGCTCTGGATGAGAGTGTCTGATAACAAATAAAAATAACTCTACACAAATCTTACTTTTCATTCTCTAGCTCCACCTATTCCCATTGATAAGTATTTTAGGTCGAGCTAATTAGAGCAGAGGTGATTCACACATATCAGTCATGCAAGGTATTAAAAACAGGCCGTTTAGGATAAAGAGAAAAAGGAGAGCTTTTAAAATGTCAAAAGTGGTACTCGGGAACATTCACTTTTTTAAGTTGCCATGAAACACGTTTCTATGTATATACATAGAAATGTGTTTCATTGCAACTTAAAAACATATGTGTGTGTGTATATATATATATAGTGTGTGTGTGTGTGTGTGTGTGTGTGTGTGTTTTGCTTATGTCCTCTATAACATGTTCATTTTTCGACCTCTCTCATCAATACAGTATATTCGGGTTATCTTTTATACAGATATTTTTTACATGGTCTCTTTAAAAAGTGAATTACCTTAACACAAACACAAAACATATCTGTAGCTATTGCACTAGTCCTTAAACTGCATTTTTAATGATTGTGTTTCATGACATTAGGACTGGCAGAAGAAACCCTTTCTCAGTGACATGCAAATTCTTGGGATGTTTAGGTGGATTTATTACTGTCATCACCAAGCACGAGTGTGAAGACCTGCTGTAAACACCTCATTGAGCACATTCAGTAGGAGGCTCCTGAGGAGATTTGTAGTAATGCTGAGTGTCTGACACTTGGGGGCGCCTTTGTCAAGCAGTTCAGCCCTTTTTCTCCCGCTCCTCACTCTCACTTCCAGGCCTTCACACAAAGAGCAGATGAAACTGCTTATGCAGATGAACTCCAACCAACTGACAAACTGCAAATGTAATGAACATTTAGGAGGTATTAGATACGATTACTTGCACATTCATTTTTCATTCCACAATGAGCCACTGGAGAGAGAGTGAGTTTCAGACACCAATCACAGCTGATTGGGCCCAATGTGGGAAACCTCCCAAATGGTTGGCTTCTTTTGAAGCTATGACAAATCAGCTTGTAAACCAAAAGAGCCGAAAATGATTTATTAACATAGAGATTGTTGTCTATGATTTTGTACAATATTTGCACAATTAACACAGTGTAAAAATCATATACTTTTACAACATGTTCCTTATTTGCTAAACATTTTTCTGAAGGTTAACATTCAATGAGACAAATAACACTTACATTACTAACAATATAGTGAATCATATGATATAATATTTATATAATATATATACTTTTTTTTTTTTTCATGAAGCCTCTGCAAGCAAGCCTCTAATGGCCTTCTAGTCTGTGAATGAAGTAAACATGTGAAATAATAAATTCCACGGTATGCATCGCTCATATGTAACTTCAGGGATACTAAATACTCTTCAGCTGCTCAATTAACACATTTCTCTATCACTCTATTGTTGTTTCACTCCAACTGTGTGTGTGTGTGAGTGTGTGTGTGTGTGTGTGTGTGTGTGTGTGTGTGTGTGTGTTAATTAGGAAGAACTCATTTTAACTCTGTTGCTTGTACAAAGCACTACAATTAAGGTGAAACTGAGGGCTGGATCATACACATACACACACTCAGACATATACACATGCATATACACATACACATACACATACACATACACATACACATACACATACACTACAGGTCCATATGTTCAGTATATAGGACCAGTCATCTAAAATATATGGCTTTTAATGACAACACAGCAGGAATTGCATTAATATGTAATAGAGTGGGATGTAAGAATGACTGTATTTACAATGCAACCATTCAAATGATAGGTTTGGCAATTTGGCTACTAAAGTAAAAACAACAAAGTGTTCATATTATTGTTTTATATTTGAAGTTTGTTGTAGTATATTATACACAAACATGCAAAAGGCTTAGGCCAAAAAAATGACATGCAAAGCTGAAGTTATCTGGGCATTAAGTGTTTATTTGCATGAAAATAATGGTCATGCTCCTTTTGGATAATGCACTGTAGATGCTTTTCTTGAATCTGACTTTTATTAAAATTGATAGATATTTAGTATTTTTTCCTAAACTAGAGCCTTGCCCTAAACTCTAATCTAAACCTTTACCTAAAACCCAGGCTTTCGTCCTGGTCCTAACATTATCCCTGGGACTAATCCTAATCCTAAATCCTATGCTGTTCCAAATCAAATAATAAACTGACCAGTAACTATAGGGGAATGCAAATAAAGCTGTGTTGAATATATATATATATATATGTATACATATGTGTGTGTGTGTGCGTCAGTGAAGCGAAGCATAGCTTGTTTTGCTACAAGGAGTGGATCACATATAGCAGTGCTGCTGATTTTTAACCTCTCAGTGTAACTACTGGGCTGAGAAGTGTTGCCGGAAACTGACTAGGGAATGACACAAACTGTGCAGCACTAGATTTCACCAATAACTTTACATCCGCCATGTGGACCAACAGGTTATATGTGTCTAATTAAGTGAGTAGACACTGGTTTTACAAACTGCAGAAGTGTGTGAGCCACTCTGTGCAACACACACACATACACCAACATGCCACTGCTATGTCAGAGTCACTGCTGTGCTCTTAAGGACCCATTACTCAAATGATACCTGTTCACTGATGGTCCTGAGGGGTCCTAACTATTGATGAAGAGGGTTAAAGGGGGCAACAAATGAAGCACAGAAACATATGGACTGCAGTCTATAACTGTAAACTAAAAACACGTTTAAAATCCTTGCCAAAATGATAGAATCACCAAACTTAAAAGGATGTTCACCAATCTTCATAGCAAATACACAAATCATTGATTTGTTTAGCATTAGTTAAACATTCTGGCTTCATGAAACATACCAAACAAAATTTAACCATTTTAATAATAGCATAGTTTATTATAGTAGAGGAAATTATGGAATATGTACCTAATTAACCAAGTTGTTGGTGTTTAAGTTTCTCAGTTTTTCACCTATTCACATGGTGTGTCATATTGAAACAAGGGTCTGAATCATAAACACTTTTTTTTTAAATCCAGGAATGATGTTAATCAATATGGGCATAAGAAACATCAAGCCATTCTCAAAACTGATCCTGGTCTATCCTTGTCAGTGCTGTGTTTTAAGAAATAGGAATATATAGTTGAAATTGGTGCTAACATAAAACAAAACTCAAAGAGAAATGACCCTAATCATGAGGGCTACATCAGTGGCACACAGCATGCATGTATCACTCCGCTGACTGTTCTTTTGAAACCGTCTATATCTCAAGATCACATGTGGGGGAAAATGTGATTTCATTTCAGAACATAATGTCTCATGATGACACATAATTCATCCGCAAGTGTTTACTCGTGGACATGAATATGCCAGCTTTTTTTCTAAGGTTTGAAAAGTACTTGCAATGTGATTATTTTTAATGAATTAAACAAGTAATTTGGTAATAAAAAGTATTGAAAACATCTTGAAACCTAATAAACCTCTATTTAAACAACATTCTTTTACATGTGTAAGGTATTGTCCTGCTAAAGAGTGTGGCCCCTAAACGAGTCTGAACAGGCTGGACTTGGTGTGTGTGTGTGTGTGTGTGTGTGTGTGTGTGTGTTGGGGGGGGCTATTGTATCAGTGACTACCTGCTGTCTCTCATCACACACATATGCTTATCTGAAGAATAACAAACACAGACTGGTTGCCCTGTTAACCCCTTACAGACAGAGAGAGAGAGAGCGAGAGAGAGAGCGAGAGCGAGAGCGAGAGCGAGAGCGAGAGCGAG
>JBBMFX010000037.1:6049449-6073882 GCA_037832545.1 Rhabdalestes septentrionalis | reverse complement strand
ATAGATAGATAGATAGATAGATAGATAGATAGATAGATAGATAGATAGATATAAACAGTGCCCATCCATACTTGCCTTATAAGGATCATTAGTGTCTGTTCCTTTCAGATGTTCTCTATTACACATTTAAGTGTGTTGGACCTGCTTTCCCGAATCCTAATAGCCCTTCTTTAGCATGTCTTATCAGTCACTGATTGAGCCTCTAATATCATCATGAACATTTCTCGCACTGTAATGATAAAATATTAGCCATGCTCTCAGTGTCATAATTTAATCTCAGGCTGGCATTTGAGGTCAAGCCCAGGTATTAAACTACTGAACCAGCATTAACTGTGTTGCCTTGCCTTGTGTTACCTTCATTAACCATGCAAATGAATAATGCCCATTCCAGTGTACAGTCTAAGCATATTAGGAAAATAAGTACAGTTCACTGAAAACTAATAAACAATAAATAAGTCCTTCATTTTTTTTTCAATAGGAGATTTTGCAAATGATGAAATTTTACTCTATTCTAGCTTGCAATTTGATGTCAGTTTCAAGCAATGATTGAAACATGTCCACAATATGAATGCACAGTCTTTATGCAACCTTTTTTTCAAAGGGATATTTAGGCAAACTTCAGAATTCTACTCTTTTCCAGTCTGCTATATATCACTTGGCATTTGGTAGCATTTACATTAAGCGGCCTTATTGTGTTTGACCTTCTCTTTAGGAGAAATGTAGTCAGAAATAACACTTAGACATTTGGATCTGGACAAAAAAAATGCATCTAATCCTCCTTTTCAATAGGTGGGCCTCTGATAACTTTTCACTCATAATTAGCTAGTCTTGATATGAGAGACGTTGGGAGGAAATTGAACTGTCAGCAAATGGAGGCGTGCGTTTGGCCTCATCACAGTGAGTTGGGCCCATCATAATTTGTTCATTTGGTGCCTATCAGTCCGGCTTCATCTCCCAGGCGTCGATCCGTTGACCTCCCCCTCCTCAATTCCATTTGGTTCTGCTTTAATTATGACTCAGCAAATCCAACGCAATAGCGGAGCCCACCTCAGCTGTCACTCAGCCGCTGATTGACATAAACCAGATAGCCGGCGTTCTTCGAGGAAAATTGAAGCAGTGGCAGCTGAAGATTACAAACGGCTGTCGGTGTGTCCCCTCTTAGCGAAGCTATAACCCACCGACCCTCCTCTTTCTTCGCCCTTTCCCCCTTTTTTCCCCCTTTTTAGTTGTGCAGTATATTCAGAATCTCCATCAGAATATTCATGATGGGTCCATGCATGGTGGTGCGCCTTTGTCCGCAGGTCAACATGTGATTAATATAAACAGGTGAAAAGGCTTTTAACATTTCTGTCTCAAAATGTCACCCTTCGCTGGGTTCTACTTGAGTGAATCAGCCATGGAAAGGTAATTAGTCCAATCTTGACAATGCAGCCATTCATATACTCCATTCTGAATGCCTCAATTAAGCAAATGTTCTGCAGCTTTAAAGCGGCAGGCTGTTTTGCCAGTCACAAAACGTATTGTGGTACATGCGTTCGCTCGTCATGCCTAGGCTTAAGCTAAGCACTTAACAGCCATTTGCTCAAGGGGCAAAGACCTCTGCTTGACATTGTACATTCATTGGCCATAATAAGACGTGCTGAAATTCTTTCTCAGAAGAGAGGCGAAGGGCACATTTTTATCAGATGGATGATGAAGCATCGATTTTTTTGCCTGTTCTAAGGAAAAATGATGACCACTGGGCCCCCCCAAGGAGCCACGGTGCCGATCAGTATGGGCGATTTTAATTTGGTTTGCTTCTTCAGCTCGCTTCACCCTCATGGGCTCAAGTCTGCAACTGAAACAACATTGTAACAACATTACCCCAACATAGTTTTCTCGCTCTTTACTTATAAACTTCTGTCAGGAAGGTAAGAATTGCTCACTGATAGCATCTGCCAAGTTCTGATCCACAGGGCAGTTAATGGGTTTAACCTAAATGATTTTCTGTCATTCTCTTTGGGGGGTGGTAGGTGCGGAGAGGGGGTGGGTAGTCTCAAACCGGGGCTTTGTAATAGGCCAATTTGTTAACCCTCTCAGAGTGAGGGCATTCAATATGTGTCTGGTCAGCAGAGAATAGGTTAGGACTCTATGTTGATAAACCTGGATGCTTGGTTGCCTTTTCAAATGTGAGTTTTTATTGGCGTCTTTGACTTCGCACAATACGGAGAACAGCAGGGAAAGGAGGGAAGGAAAGAATGTAAAAAAGAAACACAGCCTGAGGGGTGGATGGAAGGAGGGGAGAGAAGTAGAGATGGATATCTGCTCAAATGCATTTGCACCCTAACTTTGTACTTGATGTAAAAAGAATATTCTCTTAATGCACTGTTGTTGTACAATACCAAATTAACAAACAAAAACACCATTATCACCAAAATGGTAAAGCAAGCATTTAGTAAACATTAACTGTAAGCTAATGTAAAAAAAAATCTGTTGGTCCATTGCTCACAAAATGTGTAAAAGAGCTCTTTTGTGTAAAAATTGTGCAATAAATGTGGGGTTTTTTTGCTCTTGCACCACAAAAATGATTGCTTCAATGAATATATATATACATTTTTCAGTAATAAATCTCATGCTAACAGATTTGGTATTTAATCAGCTCTTTACAGTAACAGACACGCATTACTAGAAAAGTGGGTTCTGTATAGTACCACTTAGACAGTCCAATGGCATTTTGATATTACTGATACTTCACAGTACAGAGTGCAAAAAAATATGAGGATTATACATAACAACAACAAGAGCGACAGCAACAACAACAATAATAATAATAATAATAATAATATCATAATCAGGGCATTAGAAACTGACCATCAGAACCTTGTAGAGGTTCTGGCATAACTGTAATATGGCATTGCCAATTTCTAAACTGTCTAAAACCACTTAAGTATTAACAGAATGAAAGAAATCATAGTTCCCTACATAAACACTGCCTTCACTAAAGACCCCATCTTAACGTCTAAATGAATGCCAGTTGTCCTTAAACACCCACTAACCTGCTGTTACCTTATCACTCTAAGGTAATGATTATGTAAGAGATGTACTGTGGAGATAGCCCTGTAAGCCCTATTGGTCTGGCACTTTTCTTTCATTGATTCTGTTTTTTTTTTTTTATTTCCTTGTTCTTCAGTTTGTGAATCCACAGTCCATTGTATAAATCTGTTCAAACTTCCTCTGCGAATATGTTGCTACATTACAAAGCAAAATGAAACCCCAAAGCTTAGAGACTGTTTAGTATATACAAACCCAACAATTATCATACAAATTGCATCTACCTTTATCGATTTCATGCAGACTATCACTAATATGCTTTGTGTGTGGGTGTGTGAGGGGGATGATTCAGAGTTAATGTGTACAGTATTAGAAATACAATTACCCTACCACAAATCTCTGTGTAATTGTTTATTATTTTCCTATTAAGCAAACATTGATGATCAATGATTTAGAAAATAGGGCAATGAATAACATCAACATTAATAGATTTGCCTCTGACAGTGATGATAGATTATTTTAATGATCACTGCAATGTCAGTCCAATGGCATTCCAGTGCGAAGAGGCCACTCACAAAGGTGTCTTTGCTAATGTAAATATAAAATTGTGCATTTTTGCTGACATTACCTGGCCATTCTTTCTGTGGTATGTCAATTTAAAGCCTCCTCATGAAGCCCAGCAGACCTCCAGTGCCTAGTCATTTAATAGAACACTTCATCAGAAATGTTAATGTGGCTAACAACAAATGAAAGCCAGATCACTGGACACCAGTTAGCATGACCTCATTTGCATAATGGCAACTGACCCCTAAAACATGTCGTTAATTATTGTTAGCTTTAGCATTTTGTGTGAGGAGAAGTAAGTCTCAACAATTCCAACGAAATTGATCTTGATGCAGTGCAATCACAATTACTCACTTTCTTAATTGGCCGGCTCTACATTAGACAATGGAATCCGATTGTCTGGGCAGGAATCAATGGCGTTACCAGAGAGAGTGTGGGGGCAGGGATTGGGCAAGCAGTGTGTGATCAATCATCCTCCATTTGTTACTGAACGTGTTGCTTTCACTGGCGAAAATGCCAGCCACAGGTTCAGGCAGTGTACTTTTTGTTGCCAAGGGAGTATGCACCACTGACTCACATCCCTCTCACAAGTCCCAATAAGTGGACTAATAGTGATTCAAATTACAACTGGCAAATGGTTATATTGCAGAAAAATTCAGCATTCCTGTAAGTTAATCTGTACGTCCACACAGTTCTGAGGTGCATCCAGTATAAAGAGGTGTGATATTATTCCATCATAGCCTTTAAGCTTGGGTCTAAGATGCCTATCTGAAAATTGAATGTTGTTTCCAAAAATGGCCAGTATCTCATGTTGAGTGATTAACTGACAAGTTCCAAAGGTGTAATTTTGTGTCCTACTTTTTCCCTGAGATATCATGTCAGTTTAATTATAAGCTCTATTAGTACTCAAAATAAGGATGTAATTGTATGTGTAGTATAAGTTCATTTGGACTATAATTATGAGATATATATGGATTAATAAAAAGAATGTTTTTGCATGTACATAATTATTATTAGATATGTAAGGACTCAAAATAAGGATGTTGTTGCATGCATGGTAAAATGATAAGATCAATAGGGACTCCAAAAAAGAATGTTGTTGCATGTATAATATAATTATGAGATCTATAATGCCTCAAAATGGGTATGTTTTTGCATAAATAGTATAACTGTGAGATCTATAAGGACTCAAAATCAGGATTCTTTCATGTGTATTGTATAATAATGAGATATACAAGGACTCAAAATATAGATGTTGTTATGTGTATAGTATAAATATGAGTTCTATAAGGACTCGTAGAGCATAATTATGAGACCTATAAGGATTTAAAATAAGAATGTTATTGCATGTATAGTATGATTGTGAGATCTATAAGGACTCCAAAAAAGAATGTTGTTACATGTACAGTATAGGTAGGAGATCTATGAGGACAAAAAATAAAGATGTTTTTGCATAAATAGCATGATAGTGGGATCTATAAGGACTTAAAATAAGGATGTTGTTGTATGTTTAATATAATTATGAGATATATGATGACCGAAAAAGGAATGCTATTGCATGTATAGTACAAATATGAAATATATGAGGACTCAAAATACGGATGTTGTTACATCTATCGCATAATCCTGACACCCATAGTGACTCAAAATAAAGATGCTGTGATGTGTATTGTCAAATTTTGAGATCCTTGGACTCAAAATAAAGATGTTGTCATGTATAATTATGAGTTCTATATGGACTCAAAATCAGGACTTTGTACTTATAGTATAGTAATGAAATCTATTAGGACTGTTGTTGAATGTATAGGAGAAACATAAGATATATAAGGACTCAAAACAATGTTGTTGCATGTGTGGTACAGGCAAGCTAACACTTAGCATTTCATTTATACTATCAGACACTAAATGGACACCTCACTAAAATGCTTTTCAAAAATAAGTGTTGTCACTGTTTTCTATAGACATAGAATTAGCCTTCCCTTTATAAAATGTAATAAATCAATTGTGCTAAAAAGCAAAATTGCTGTCAAATGTGGGTGGCATTATTAATGTTCTCACTCCTTAATTTAACACTTCAACTGAATCATGCAACATAACATTGACTAACCATGGAGTAAGCCTGGGATGGCAGATTGTATAGGCTGTCATGACTTCAGATTTTATTCAGTAAAGTATGTGTCCTTAAAGTAACTGTCACAATATATGTCACATAACATGTCATAACAATTTTTGTCACATGCTTTTTTCTTGCTAAGTGTACTCTAGTTGCCATGACATTGAACACTGAGGTGTATGGCATGCCAGTTAACGCGAAGGGTAACATAAAATCTGCCATGACAACTTATAACATCATGTGACATGACATCAGCCATGACATGTTTATGGCATGATCATGTTGAAGTCACGCAGCAGGGTTCTAGCAATGTGTTACTCAACTTAATGGCCAATCCAGAGGACACTGTGACAATCAGGGGAAAAACACCCATCAAAAAACTTACTTTGGAATATTTTAATTTATCACGAGTTCAAAAAGGCCATTCAGTTTTCCCAGAGGATAAAACAGTTATTTTGGCATACAAACGACACAATGTAGACAACACAGACACTTCATGCTCCTGTGGAATTATAACAGTGCATGAATATGTGGCCTGGGTGCAGGGATGAGAGCCATCATAACATTTGCTAATGTTTAAACAAACACTGTGGAATGAGGCAGATCCAGCCTTAAAAAGGACAAACAAACTAATCAAACGAGACGTGCAAATGACCTTATTTATTAGGCCGAGAGTTTGCATTATGGAGAGTTATTAGTGTGAAATTGATAATTGCTTGATTATGGGAGCTAATGTCTGGTGGCATGACGAGCAAGACCCATTACGCCGTCACGTTTGTAGATGTCAGCGAAATATAATCAAGGTCAGGCGGCACAACAGATGTCTAACGATGAGCCTTAGTGCACAGAGGAGAGCAGAGCTGCTCCAGTATTAGCAATTTGCTCTTTGCATGCTAGCACTGTACACCCTCGCTGTTCGAACAAAGCCTTCTACTGCCCAAGCATAAGTTTGCAGGAGAAAAAACATTGTTCACTTTTAATGAATTGTAACAAGATTCTATGCTAAATACATTAAGGTCAGTTCTATTAGTCCAATCATAATGAAACATTCACAAAATGTATGGGTTGATGTGTTGGATGTAAAAAAAGAAACTAATCATGAAGATTTTAGCTCTTGTTCTCACTCTCCTCTGGCTCTCACACTGTTCTGAATCTTGTGAGTGTTTCCTCAAATTGTACGTCGCTTTGGATAAAAGCGTCTGACAAATAAATGTGCAGTAAGGTAATCAAGTTAAGGCAACAATGAAATCATTAACCAATGCAATTTCTCCTAAGAATAGCAAAAAAAAAGATAATTTTTTGACTGTGGAACTAGGTCAGGTGGGTAAATTCCCAAACTCCCAAGCTCATGCATCACTGCATTATGCCTTTGATGTTGAAGAATAGAACATGCATTCATATTTGTTTGCCTTGAAACCTCAAGAAAGAGTCACGGCGAACTTTTGGCCACCAGAACTCTCTGTGGAGCAGACGACTGGTGGTTTTATGTCTTTGTTGTTAGTTTTGTCTTTTGCTTCTCTATCCTTTCTCTTGGCTGGTTGTTGATGATGTGTCTGAGTGCTTGTGGCAGCTGTGTGTTATGTCTAATAGAGCAGAAAGGCTACTCAAAATAAAGCTATTTGAAAATTTGTTTATGTGAAATATTTGTAAATAAAGGCAGGCCTCCAGGCGCCATGGCGTCATATTCTGCTGTCAGTCTGCATTCAGATTTTGACGCTGGATTTGAGGCTGCGAAACACACCACATGTTCGAGTGAATCCCACAGTGCCTCTCCTCCCCACACCGCTTCTACAGCTCTGCTATAGTGTGTTTACGGGGGCCAGTGAGCACACGGTGATGTCTTATCTCTGAAGCACAGTCAAGCACATCCTAAAAGTATTCCCCTTTGGCGTCTCAGAGCTGTAAGTGTCATATTGCTTCACTGACGGAGCAATGCACACTATCAGTAAATGCAGCTGTGTGCCTTTCTTTCTCCTTTTCATTCACTATAAATGAAAGGTGCTCCAGTGTATGATAAATGAACAGGGTGATTCTTAAAGGGAATGTGGTTCAAATCTACAATATAAACATCTTATTACTGTCACAGCAAAAAATAAAAGAATAAATAGCTGCACTCTTTATTGTGGAAAAATTAACAAACACTAAATTTAATCTTCCATAAGGTTCCCATTTTGTACATTTATGGTTTTGTCCCCACAGTGATGATTTATTGATTGATTTTTGCCAATTTTGTAATTTACAGTACAATTTACAGGCATGCTACACTTTATTTGGATCCAAATATATCAAATATACATCAATTGTTTTCGCAGGTTTCCACTGGGAGCGCCGGTTTCCTCCCACACACATGCGCATCAAGTATCTTAAAGGTGCTAAAATGCTCCACTAGGTGTGAATGTGTTTGTGTGTCTGCCCTGCGATAGACTGACTATCTGCCTTTTGCCCTTTAAATGCTGCTCCAGAGCCTCCTGTTTAGGATAAGTTGTTTAGAAAATGAATGGATGGGATTTTTTTCTTTGGGTTAGGTTATGTTATCTTTATTGTGTCTTTAGTTTTATTTAAAAACAACAGGAATTCTGGGAATTCACCTTTGAAAATCTGTGCATTTGGCTCCTTTAAATCGATTTTCAAACCTTTGAGAACTGACTGATAGATTCGTAGAACTCTTCTCACTGGAAAGCCTCTTGCCATTTTGGTCTGTTAACTACCTCAAGCAATCACATTTGATGCTCCTTAATTTTGACCCACTCTCCCCTTCCAATGCCTCTTTTCCAGCTCAGCAATCGAGACAATGTGTTTGCTTACCAAGCCGCTTCGCTAAGTGTTCCTTTGCATGTAAATTAATCTTGATTCAGTTGACACTGTCATGCTGAGTGGTACAAATTGCCCATAGCAATAAAACAGCATGAATGAAAAAAAAGCCCAAATTGAAGCACTTGATGGGATGTTACTTTGCTTTATGCCAATACATTAGTGGCACATAATGAATTTCCCTGGTTGGAGAAGTATGGTATGGTAGATTTTTAATTTTGACTTCAATAGAGCAGCACCATGTCTTTTAAAATCTGAGTCAGACAAACCATTAGCAATGAGGATGTTAAGGTTAAATAGGAAGCAATGCATTCACTTGCACAGCCCTGAGTGCCATCCATCATTCCATTTGCAGCAGCTTGACAAAAGTACTTGGCTTTAAATAACACTCGATTTACTCCTAGTGCAGAACAGGCTTTTAGCATAAACAAACATAGCTGCATTAATTTATTAAACACCAACCTTTCCAAATTCAAAGGCGGGTGAAGATAAGCCAAAAAGGAATAGACACACATGAAGATTTGTTTTGCCACTATTTACATTCATTGCGTTCTTCAAAAGCCCGAGTACAGAATCCTCACCGAACCTTGAGAAAGCGAGTTTCTCAACATGATTTGCCTTCAATCAAATGTCACATCACTCACAGACGGACTTCATGAAAGTACCTCTATAGTTCATAACACGATCAAAAACATTCTGTTTATGCACACATGTAGTGTCATTATTTAGTAAATCACTGTTTAAATACCAGCACCTCCACATCTAATGTGAACAACACCTTTCCTTCATCAGAGTGGCCAGTCTGGCTGACCACTAAGAGGCAGCACTGCTCAGTGCTTCGGTATGAATAAATGTGTTAATGGCTTTATAATTACAAATATTACAGTCACTTTTGTAGTAATGTTGATATTGCTTAGACAAATTAGACAAAGGTCTGTTTCAGGTTAACTGAAGCAATATTCTGTCTGATAAGCTTAACATTTCATT
The DNA here is from genome assembly GCA_037832545.1 of Rhabdalestes septentrionalis. Lineage (NCBI taxonomy): Eukaryota > Metazoa > Chordata > Actinopteri > Characiformes > Alestidae > Rhabdalestes > Rhabdalestes septentrionalis. The sequence continues at coordinate 6,064,377 of JBBMFX010000037.1, read as the reverse complement.
TGTCATACTCAGCGCCATTAGCATTAGCTCAATCACCGCACTGATGGTTTAGTGATTCTGAAATCAGAAGTGCATCCTCAGTGGACATCCTTATTAAACAAAAGCCCGCAGTTAATTCGTGGTCAACGTTATATTCTTTCTGGACTCTGTTTACGGCGGCCTGCGTGGGGCCTCAGTGCAATTTACCAACTTGAGGATAATCATTCTGGCAGCACAAATGGAAGGGCCAGCCCTCTTTTCTCACTCACTGCTCGCTAATAGGATTGTGTCTGCTTCAGCACACTTTAATTGAGGACTCCATGTCAAAAGAGAGCCAGCCTGAATGGGCCGCCCTGCTCAACGGCTGGTCACCGTTAAAGTGACAAAAGTGAAGGGTGATACCGACTGAGAGAAGCGTGTTATGATTTTTATCACAAAGCATGAAAATGACAGTAATTGCTTGGTTTTAACCTTTGCACATGATACGCACTGAGCTGAAAGGTAACATGTTTGGAGGGGGTTATCATGCACTGAAAGAAAGGAAAGGATGTTTTAACTTGAAAAAATACCCAGCTGTTTGTAAAATACAATTTGAACAGAATGCAGGACAATTTTGGTTTGTTAATTAACCGTTAAATGTTTCAGGTTTAGCTATGTACACATATAAAGATGATATTATATATAAATATATTCAGATTTTTTCATAATATGTACACTTCCACATATATATATATTTACTGGGTGAGGAACATTTTAATGTATGAAACTGTAGTCCAAAATAAAACTATTTATAAAACTGCTTTATGAATCATTTGTTTACAAATTCATCTTTAACAACCTAGATGGATACAGGTTCTGGCTTGATGGTCAGCGGCTGAGTCTAGATATGACACATCCAGCAGCAATAAATCAAGTGATGTGGACAAACACAACCTGAAGATGGTTAAAACCAAGGGTCAAGTGAGGCTGCACCAAAAGCAGACACTGGTTCCTTTCAATTCCGAACAAATGTGACACAAATGATGTACGATTGTATGACACACTGATATTCGGCTGTACTCATAACACTGCATTTATATATATTCGCACATATTAGGCACCTCAGCAAGAGACTGAGGATTTTCATACTTAACTACAAAAACTGCATATTAGTTTCATAGCAGTCAACAAATAATTTTTTGGAGATACTGCGTAAGTCTTAATGTTTTGAGGAGTTAAAAGTACTTAAGACTCAGTTATTATTTTAAATTCTTAGGTGTATTATATTTTTACAGTTGGACATTCAGTAACTACAAGGAAAACAATGTCCTGGGCATTTAAAATGTTGAATGAATATAAATGTAATCAATCAGAACATTAGAAAATTTTGATTCAAGCTGTGTTCTTTCTTGAAAAGCTCTACCTCTCTGTTCCTTAAAGCATAATTGTAGCATTTGTTGCATTTTCCTAAGTACTCTTTCACTAATCCTTGGATAACTGTCGTTCACACAACATATCTCTTGTTATCGGTAATGTATGCTTTTGACACATAGTGGATGAAAAAAACAGAGTCAGAAGAAAGGACCCTTGAGTATATTACTCATTTAATCCTGATTAAGGCTGGAGAGAGAGGGGGGTTTAAGAGTCTGCTGATAAACTCCCTTTCTTCTGTTGATGGTAATTACTCATGTCCCCTGAGACGGTGCTGAGCTGCTGGCGACGGGCAGGGTGTGCTAATCATCGGGCATGAGGCACTGTCCAGTTGCTCCGAGGACGAATGGGATCCGGAGCGTTGACAGGCTCTGCAGTGCGTTTGAGGGCGGCCTATTGTAGCCCTTTTGTCGGGGATAACTGGCCAGCCATTGTGGCCAAATATGTTAGGCAAATTGAGGCAGATGGCTCCGATTCAGACACGTGGCTTTCCCAGGGCTGCAGCGGGGACCGAGACAGTGAAGAGGGGTGGTGCAGGTCAGGGCCCCGCTTGGCACTTGTTAGTGCCTTCAATAGGCCCATGTGTCCCTGTTCACCCTCGATGTGTTGTTGCCGAGATACGCAGCGCTGAACACTCTCCTCCTGCCCCAATGTGGACAGCATGGGGGCGGCTACACCGACACTCCATCTTCCCCAACAGGCCTGGGTCTGGTCCATGTCTAACCCCCTGGGGCCCAGCTGAATGGCCACGATTGACAAGAGGGTATTGGCCCATCCTAAATGGCTTTTCAGTCAGCTGTGATAATAGACTGACAGGTTTTTGTCACCCTGTCGCTAATAGCTGGTAATTATCGGATTTGCAGTGTTTTGGTATTCTTTGCTAATCTGTTTTTTGTGTATTTTGGGAATACTGTGTCAAGCCGGGAACAAAAACCCATAATTTATTTTTTGTTTTAAAATTGTACTTTTTTGTTTATCACTACTGTAACAGCTGGCTGACACTCTAAGGTCATTTCCATGAGCTTACAATCTAAGGGACCACTTTTAAAACTTTCTTGCAAATATCAAAGTGTCAAATCAGTTTATATGATTTAAGTTTAAAAGAAACTAAGATACCAATAAAATTGGCAGTGATCTACACACCAGGCAAATTCAATCTTGGAATTGGATTTGTATGTACATCTTCAAATTGTCATAATTGTAGATGTTTTCCTCTCAAATGAATAGGCAAAGCATATTTACAGACACAAAGAAACTTTTAACTTTAAGAAATACATTTTGAAGTCTAATGTACAAGAAATTGAAATGTTCATGAAACACCTGCCATTGACGATTCTGAAACTGAAAATAACCATAATTGTATTTTAATCTACATTAACCTTAAAGTTAATGCAACTAAAGCCACATTATTGTCAATTACCACACTTTTAACGTTACTAACTGTTAAGTGCTAGCTTGTATCAACTCCAGGGGGTAAGAAGTTTTTTTCTTTCAAAGATTAAAGAGGGTAGACCAACACAAGTGTAATTAATTGACACATGTTCTTTTACTAATGTCTTGCCAATGCTGATGCCATTTATAGAAACACGGTCCTAAAACCTCTAATATCTTCTTCTTTATATCTTACTGAGATGGCTCAGAGAACAAAAACAACCAGTTTACCTGTGTAAATATGAGCTGTTATGTTGAGGGTAATTGGTTTTTAATTCCTTTAAGATTTAGCAAGAATATATAACAAAACAGCTGAGGTCATGATATAATGTAAAATTAGGGACAGTGAAGTCTTGTAGAATGAGATCTACTGTTGACATTTACTGTAGAACGTTCTAAAAAAAAAACTGGCAGGAACTAAAAGTATTATTCCATTAAGCCTGCTTTTGAGATATTCTTATATTCATCCACATGACCAACTATATAATATCAATGCCATAGTATATTAAAGACAATGGGGGTTTATTCTTTTGCTCTCTTCTCTCACATGAACAGAGGAATGATTGCATGAAACGAAGGTGTTATTTCATAAAGCCTGTTTTGGGGACGTTCTCACACTCTTCCACCAAGCCTGTCTGAATCTAAAGCTTGCCCAATACATTATACATAAACATCTGTCAAAAAGGACAAAGAAACAAAAGAGAGACTTCTGTGAGGAGTTCTCCACTGACTTCTCTGGCACTTCAATTACCCATCATGCTCCTGGTGGCTTCCAAAGGCGGGTGGCCTCGGCTCCACGTGCACGAAGCGGGCCATGGGTCTCTATTGTAATGCGCTGCTTATTCAAACGCGCGGGAGGTCAGGAGTGAAGATGTTACCATGCGGCCATTTATCACGCCCATGACACCCTCTCCCCTCTGCATCCACACCTCCAGGCAATGCTTTATAGAAGAACAAACACGTCACCAGCAGCGGGCTGGTCATCCATTTTCCCTGCACCGTGCATTAGGGGCTGCATGAATATCCTCATGCAGGACCTGTGGCTTCGCATGACGAAAAGCAGGGGAATGCTACAGAGGGTCTGTGTCTTGGTTTATGCTCAGGGATACAGCCTCATCTGAAGATCTCGCAGGGACTTCATGATCGCTTCAAGGAGGAAGGATTCAAGGAGAACGAATCAAAATTCAAGCTATATCAAGCAACTATGGACACCACACACAAAGCCCTATAAATTTTAATTAATGGTTCATATGCCAGTAGGAACAATATGCACTCTCGAGCCTAAGCCCTGTAGCATTAGTTCATTGTCTGAAGAAGGCACAATCTGTTGTAGGCACTAGTGGATGTCCTCTCATTATTAGCAGACAGCATGCCACCAATCCCCTCCCTCCTCTTCATTTGGTGCCCACGTAACCTCCCCCGACAAATCATTGGCTAATTATGATTCCGGACAGAGTTTGACGGTGGCTAGCGCTTGCATCTGGCCCCCGAGGTGCCTCCGTCTGCAGCTGGCGAGGTTTTGCTTCGCAGCAGGTTGGCTGTGGCCCGTCATAAATAAAGGCTCTTATAAACTGGTTATGAACACCTGTTAGATCATCTGTCAGCCTAGCCCGGCCGCCATCCATCACCTGCAGCTCGGGGAAGTCATCCTACCCCCCCATCAAAACCCCTCAGCACTTACTGCGCCCTTAACACCAGCCTGAAACCTTCCATAGAATAATAAAAACCAGCGCTGCCGAGAGTGCCAGCAAGTTGAAACAGACTGAGAGAGAGAGAGAGAAGGGGGATCTCTCAGGGAGTTGCAACCGAATGAAGTAAAAAGTTTACTTTCCCATCAATAAATCAGAGCAGAGGAATAGTGGATGGAGCTGTCGCTGTAGACAGACTTCACAGGCGACAGGCGACGTGACAGGATGAAAGCAGCTCAAGGTTGCACCATCATTACACTTTTTACAACTTTTTCCATGGCCTAACCAGTGAGAGAGATGAAGCAGCTAGGGAAAGAGGCATGGTTTCATGGGGACTTTAGCAAAACCAAGCAAAACATGTTGTGCTTGGATAGATTTTTTTATCTGTGCCATTATGATATAGATGACATGGGTAGCCTAAATACATCAATCATGCTCTGACAGAGGGAGTGTGTAGGATGGGTATTTCATAAGCTGGCTTATACATGAAGCTGTGTTCTGCACTTTATCTTGGATTTCTGAAATATCTCTGCAACCATGCAGACAGTAAAACCCAAAACTGCTTATTATCCAAAGTAAAACAAAACAGACAAGGCATTTCATAGACAGTGTGGAGCGTGCATGCTATTTAGATATTACGCATACATTAACAGTAAAAATATAGTCCACCGTCCTTGCTTTATGGCAACTATTACACCCTAGTTAGTTTCAGTTTTATGTGCATTATCCCAGGTCTTGGCAGAAACTATAACTTTAATGCATTCATAAAGTTTAATTTGAAAGCAATGAATCAAGGGAGACTGGGATATCCTGCCATTCATCTCCAGGACAGGCAGAGGAGCGGAGGTTAGACAAGAGCCGATTCATAGTGATAGAGCTTTTACAGTGTTTTTTAAGATGTTTTATGATCTTAACTTAGTCATGTCTTTACAGATGAGGTGCCCAGCTTTGGCCTTGTGAAGTATCCTAGGCCCCAAGGACTCGATTAGGTCATTTGTTCTTGAGACACTCTCAGTGTTACTGACAATCCAACCGGATACCTGTTACACCAAGAATCTATATCCCTAAATCTTGTCCTGGAGCACCCTTATGGTCTATGGTCACCATCTAAACACCTTAATTAACTGAAGATCCGAATCAGGCATGCTTGAGCACAATAATCACAAACCTTTGAGACACTTCAGGCCTCCAGGAAAAGAACCACAGACACTGGTTTTAACTTTCAGTGGAAACACGTGACATACTGTAAGTGTGGGACTAGTTTTAAAAAACAGAGCAATATATTTTGTCAATTAATCATTGTAATAAATTGTTTGCAATGGTTTGTAATTCTTTGGACAAACCGTTGTAACACAAACTCCCAAATCATGTGTGATTTTTAAATGTCGGATTTATAAAACTGGCTCTACAAATAATCAACAATTAAATAGTTATTATTAGTAAAATGTATTATTATTGTATGATTTTGGTCCACAGTTCCCATTACATTAAGTGTGGCAGCAGATTACTGCAGTTTTATTTTGACCAAAATTCACCAATCCCACACCCTAGCTAGGATTCTCCCAGTCACTAAATACCACCGACTCTGGGCGGGTGGAGGCTAGAAAATACTTTCTTCAAGTCAAAAAACTGCCATTAATGCAAAATCACTATATAGCTAAACACGCTTGAAGGAGAATGCTAACCAACAATTATATTACACCAACTAACAGACATCCTTGCTGCTAGCATCGTGCTGAGTGATGGGCAATAAAAATACACCATGATTGCAAACTAAAATTGCAAATTAGAATTTTGAAAGTGCTCATTTTTTAAAACATGAAACATGTCTGGTTTTCCAGAGGTCAAAGCCAAACCTTCACTGTTGTGGCTTCAATCAGATTAAGCAAGACCCTCCCCGATACCACCATGGAAGACCCAATTCGCAATCACAATTTATACCAGCAAGAAGCCATAATGAGACATCAGAATGCGTCTCACAGTAAACTGGGGCCTGTGATCCATCTCGCTTCTGGCACATGCTATTACAGAGGAGAAGAGCAGCCCCCACTGGCCTGGTGTGACAACTTGATTTCCTGCTCTCTTGGTGGGGCATCTGAAAGGGTGACATGATAGGCCTGTTAATTTGGCTGTGTCGCCGTGCCTGTGTCAGCATCCGTGGGAAGAGGAGGCTATATAGTGGTTCAAGGAGAGGGAATAGGCTCTGTCTCAGCTACGGAAGCACCTGTCCAGCCTGACAGCAAAAAGCACTCTGTTTTAATGTGTAGGGCTTTGGGCTTGGTCCTCCGATTGACAGTAGGATGGATGCTATACGCACATACTCACTCACACATACACATGCGCACACACAGACACACACAGACACACACACGCTAACATACTGCCTTTACAAAGTGACAGGCATGGGTGGAATGGGGCAGCAGTGGCTCCTTTTGTTTGCCCTTGATGAGCATGTGATTAATGGAAATAGGAGAAACGTAGGGGCGCATCAGTATTCAAATAGCCTGCCATCTTCTTCTTCTATTCACGTGCTTATTGCCTTCCAAACATTCAGCCTCAATCAGTCTCTCTCTCTCTCTTTCTTTCTTCCTCTCTCTTTCTCTTTCTCCCGCTCTTAGCTTAACCCAATCAAACATTTAGTTTGAATAGTGGAAAATAGCAGCCCAGTGCATTTATGACAAGAAAGAGATCCCTATTCATTTGTTTATGCCTATGATTTTTTTAGGTATATGCATCATGAGAAACCTATATGTTACCTTTCTAAAAATCAGACTTCATTTAAAGAGTGATTTGACAAAAGATCAAAATTACACCATAAGTATTTGACCAGTAAAATATGTTCCATGTACAAAGCTTATTTCTTCGCTAACAGATGTAATACCAGTAAGCAAAAAGAGAAAAAAAAACCTCCTGGAAGACCTGGACTTCCTTAATATTTTGTCTATATTTGTGCTGTTCCATAATGTTTTATCTATATTTGTGTTGTACAAACCAAACATGCCTTGGCTGATCATGTTTTAGATTTTCGGTCAACCATTACTTTAACTGACCCAATTCAAGCCCATTGCTGCCAATAAACACCCTCTCTAAATCACTTTTGGTGGTTTGGACAACTTCAACGATGGGTCCATGTACTACTTACAGGCTTAATTGGGCTGATCTGTGTTGAGTTCGTTAAAGTAATTTATCACATAATTGACTGGGTGAAGTAAAGACTGGAGAGTCTTCAGACGGACAGCTTCGTGGAGATACAGAGACACATGCGACCAGATCTGTCCCTCACTGGCTAAGGAGAACCAAACAAGCTTGTGTGCAATTTCATGGTGAAGAATGAAATATAACACTTTTCACCAAAAACAGTTCTGTTTGAAAGGATGTCTAAAACTAACACCATAGCAGAACTGAACCTCGCTAACTATCATGGTATCAGTTTCCAATTTGCGTCCTTTAAGGACCAGACCCTCTGCCCTTGCACACAGACTCACCGGGGCTTCCTCCTGACCAGAAACAGTTTTTTATTTTTTGTCAATGATCAAACATTTCAACTATTCAACTATTGTGTTGCTTGTGTCTCTGGTGAATACTGCTGTTTTGATAGCTTCCATTGACTCCGGCTCCTTGAGCCTCAGGCATAAACACTCCAGTGCAGGTGCATGGCTCGGGCTCTTGGACGTCGCTTCTCCTTCCTTTCTGCCACCAGGATTTCTCTATCTTGGGCTGTAATTAATGGCGAATGCACAATGCGTCGCTGGGGCGAACCGTGGAGAGCGTTGAAGAGGATGCCTTTTCGTCTAAGTGCCTTTTTGAATCTAGCTGAGGCCGTGGCTGCCAGTGGGCCCACATCAAATGAAAAAAAAAGAAAAACTCCTCATTATTTCAAGTCATTCTGCTAAGGAGGGTGGCACTTAACCCACCCCCCCTCAACCACCACCACAACCACCACCAAAGAAGCCTGGAACAGTCTAATTGTATTTCCTATTTGAATGCTGATAAAAAGAGTGGGGAGGAGGGGGTGGGTTAGTGGAAGAAAGTATGACAGAAAGGAAAAGGCAAAGGTCTTCCATCTATCAGGGGGTGCCTCCAAGAACGACTTGCGCTGTAAAGTAGTAGCATGATGAAAGAGCAGAAGAAAGAGCACTGCGGTTTATTCAAGAAAAAACACTTGGCTGATAAATTGAAACAGGCTTTTCAAGCTGGTTTTCAGATCCGCCGTTCTAATAAAGGCCCCAAATACACATCTCGCAGTAATAAACGCCGGCACGTTAAGAGCCCCTCTCTCCTGCAGCAGAGCCACTTTAAATGAGATCCTTGCTTAACACTTGCCTCTCTGGCTCTGGAAGATGGCGCTGCTCTTCGAAAGAACCGTCAACAGTCCATTGCTTTCCTGTTTGCTTTTAGCTTTGTTTTGCCTCCCAATAAATGTTTATTGACAGCCAATTAGGAAGAGAATGAGGACAGAGTACCATGCTGATGTCAAGTGTACCGAAAAAAAAGAGGTATCCATTCACCTCATGCCTATCTATCCACATTACAGAATAATGTGATTGCACAAGGTTGCTTTTAAAAAACATATACAACAGCACATTTACCTAAGTGCAATAGCATTAGTGTTTGTACCTTTCTGTACTTTGCAACAGCCTTCAAATGGGAGTCTTTTGAAGAACGTTTCCAGGTTAAGGGTCTAAACATGGGCCCACATTTAGCCCACCTTCTTTTCATTTCATTAAGGATCATCATAAATGCACTGTTTGCCCATTAAGAGTACTAATGCACAATAGAAACAAATCATCTTTCAGAATTGAGAGATGCCTGTCTTGTGTGTGAAAAATGAGGCTTGTCATTAGACAGGATTTCATTAGAGATCCTGCAGCGAGGCTCATGGTGAGAGCGCTTTCTTTCTTTCTTTCTTCCATTTTTTTTTCTTTTTTCACACCACGCGCACACGTTTGCTACGAAGACCTCGTGCGCCATGGAAGCCACCGAATTATTATTCAACGTTTCTCTTGCGAATATGCCAATGTCAGAGTTTTAAATCCCAGCTGCGGAGGAGCGAATGTGGCCTGTTCTCCTCCAATGGCGAGCTTCAATCAATTAAGCAGGTCCACGCTGCTGGGCTGGCGGTGAGGGGCTATTTAAATTTAAATGTGCGTGTCATCTCCGAGCGCCTCGTGGGGTCTACATCGCTTCTGCTCCAAGGGGAAAAAGACATTAACACCGTCTGTCCTTTTTCTCTCGCCACCCCCCCACCCCCCCACACACACCCCTCATCCACCCCACCCTACCCTCCTCTTCAGCTTGTCCTCCAAGAAGCTAATTCTTCAGACACCACTGGAGACTGCCAGCACTCTCTCTGGGACTTTGCACTCTGTGTTCTCCGAATTGATGTTTAGAAACTTTCCTTTGTTTACACCTCCCATCCCCGTGAGGCCCTCGTACAGCGGGGCTAATTGAAAGTGACAGGTCTTTAATTGAGGCGCTCTTAAAGCGGTTGCCGTCTGATGAATAACGATTGCGGTTTGCGCCCAAATATATTGGTGCACCCATAATGCGAACTTAGTCCTCTTTGACAATGCAATGACGTCACAATGGGCCAAACTGTGACAACATGTTCTCACTAATAGTTTAGGTTGCCATGCAACTTAAAATTTAAGAACTGTTACATAACGTGCCCCATTAACACACAATTTAGTTAATGTGCATCATACGAGTGTGAATACAAATGACATCACTGAGGATGGTAAAACAATCCTTATTAAACACAATACAACAGTAAAACAATATGAATGTTGCTGGTGCTAGAAAATATTTTAGTTTACTATTAGGCTAATTTCCCGCACTAATACTCATTCTGTGTATAAACGATAATATGAATACCTCCCTTTCTTTATCATTATAGAATCTAAACACTGTTATTATTGTACATGGTAATTCAATCCTTCAGCCCAATTGCCCTTCTGTTCTTGATGCGCCATTATGTGGCCTGATTCTCTATCGGGTGATGTTCAATGGCAACACTAATCATTAGCTTTTAGACTGCAGTGATTTAAGGGCTTTGTTGAACGCACACAGTGATTAGGGGGCTGGTAGAGAGCAGTAAGGTGTCCATGTGTGGCCATGGAGTAAATAGGCGTTTTTATTTATCGCCATGCCAGGCGCTTCTATGCGGAACAGCGCTCTTCCAAATTGAAATATAGCAGAGTTTACCTTTCTGATTAGGTCTTCAAGTACAGAGCCCCAGGCTATCATCTAAAAAACACTCTCCTTTGTCATCTAATTGTGGAAGGATTAATGTGCAAACAAGGCCCGTGGTCTGTCATGAGGATTGATTCAGGGCCAGGGCCAATGACAGTCTTTTGTCCACTCTCACAGACTATACTGACTCTTGGGCTGCACACCAGTATTATCATGGAGAACTTGACCTGACCTTGACCTCAAACACACACATAATACATAATAGCATCCTTAGAGTATAAGTATAAAAATGCTTTTTGTGTTTTCTGCAATTAGCTTGGTCATGTTAGCCTGCAGCATTGTGTTTGCCTGCACTGTTCATATCCTTATTACCTCCTGTCTTACTGAGAAATGATACTTAAACTACTCAAGATTGAATTCAAGACTGAAAATGATATGTACCAGCCATGAAATGGCAATCAAATTGTATGCTAATAAATCATTAATGCAGTTAAATATCCCCCAGGCCTGCATTTGTTATGACATGTCCAACAGAAGAACAATTGTATTACTTCATGCCACTGGCCTGAGAAAAATGTCACGTGATGTGTACTTTTAATAACACTGCAATTAATTTGTTTTTGCTTATTTTTATTACCACGTTAACATAGAATGCAATAGTGTCATAACAGGCTATAGGAAGAGTTAATTTTCCAATTTACATCAAATTTGTGTTCAAATAAAAATGAATAGTGAGCGACCATGTGATTGTTTTGAATCATGTTTCAGGCTATTTTGGTTTGATACCTCTGCCACTGACATTAGCACAAACACAGCCACGTAATGAAAGTGAGATCCTTCCAGTGAGAAATGAATACTATGCTTAACAGGAGGAAGCAGTGTGTTGAAAAACCAATTGTGGTGTCCATTAAGCTAATTCATTAAACACCATTTACTTCATGTCACTCAGATGAGTAATGTCTAGAAGGTTGAAGCTGGAGGCTCACTAATAATAGTAAGAGAAAATCAGAAGAAACACTAGCTCTCCAAAGATCTCTATGTTATCCAGCACTGTGAAAATAACATGAAAAATATTTATTGATTAAAGCATATTAGTTTTTAATATATTTGTACATTTAAATAATTTTGGAACACCAAAAAAAACAACACTTTCTCTGCACTAAGATTAAAAAGGTCTTATTTGACCTTTTTCTGACTCTTTACCAAAATTACAGCGCAGTTAGGTCATTTGCACAAAGCCAACCAAGCCTAGCTAGCTATTTGTTGTGTTCCATTACTTTTAATCAAAGCTTGGATTGTGGCAAAACACATACTCTCTCTCATGGTTCTGATTAGTTTGTTAATGTCTCAAGGCTGACCTTGGGATCGTTTGCTCTGCTAAATGCTTTCTTGATATCAGCGCTAGAGAAACCAAAATTGGAGCTCAACATGGTCGGCTCTCCGTGATTGTCCCGGTGCTCCTCAAACACTTGAGAATTTCTATCAGGATTACAACATTACAGCACAAATACAAAACGTTTTTCAATCGACACGTAATCGTACAATATTAATCACAGAAGTATCAGAGTGATAGTTCTTGTGTTTTAGGTGTGTTAGGGCTTTTCAAACTCATGATCAGTTTCCCCAGCTATATATTTGGAGCTGTACGGTTCAAGACGAGGGAGTTTTTTTCCTAAGCTTGATGCCCTGCCCTAGTGCAGGAGCCTGCTCCTTATGGGGCTTGCTGTCCTAACATATTTAAGTTCACCCATCAACTGTGATGAAACACCTGCTGTTGGGGAGAAACAAAGCGCACTAATCCAATATGTATTTCAGACATGTTAAACATCACCTGGTCCCCAGGCGCCGGGCACCGCATGGCCATGGGACTGAATTTTAAAGCATATTTTTCTAATTTATGTACGGACAATAAATCAAAATTAAGGGGCAGACAGTGAAATGCATTTCTGTGCGAGCTGACAAAATGAGCTGGAAAAAAAAATGCGACGACAGCGACTGAATCGCACATGTTGGCTTGCTGTGCTTGTGCATTTGCGCATATGTAAGTGTGTCAAGGCGGTGATTTAGAAAGAGCGAGCGCTTGTCACTTTATACCTGATTGTAAGTTTGCAGGAAACAATGACACAGAATAATATCTTTGCATAAAGGTGTAGGGTATAAATACTAGAGAAGGCCATTAGAATTTACTACTTGAAGGACAGTGGTTTCAATGCATCATAAACTTTAATGCATGGAAATATGTGCACGTTTGCATTTTAATGTCCATGGACTGGCCTTCTACTTACATCATAGGTCATTCACACCGGGCTTGGAATTCTACATAAAAAGAACAAGAAAGGGCCTCTTGCATCCTTATCAGAGGGAATCTGAATAATGTTATGAATAATGTTTTCCCAGCTGTAAATGAAGAGTTGGTTTCATTTGCAGTTTCCTTCATTGTAAAATTCCTAAAGCTTTCAATCCATATCCACTTTAACATTAACATAACTCTGCTAACTAAGTAACTATCACAGCAAGTATATGGAAAAATGAAGGTTCAGGACAGCAGCTTCTTCCTCCAGTAATGTATTTCTGTTCCGTTTAAGCCCTAATTCACTGTATAGTCACCAGTGTAAAATTGACTTCTACTTTGTCCTGCAGAGTCAATTGTAATTCACTCTGTGATCAAAGAAACCTAAAGTCAGTTAGCACTGTGCATTTTCTGAAACACTGTGAAAACAAAAGTATTACTAAATTGTTTTCACATTTCTGGACAAGGTTTCTTGTTTCAGAATGAGTTTTCTGCTGGAGTCTGGAACATAAAATAAATTAATTTAAATGAAATCAATATTTTTGAACAACCATTAATCATTATTTTACCAAGCAGGATATTTGCAACATTCACACCCTTGTTTACTGTAAAATAAACAGAGTCACATAAATGTTGGAGATTCTCCTTGGCTTAATGGCAGTTAATCAAGCCAATGTGCAAATATTGGAAAACTAAGTAACCTTTATGAAATGGGCTTTAAAAGCAGTATCAAAAACCAAGCTCTGTCTGCAATAATTTACAGTGGAATGACCGTGAAAAAATAAATCTAACACTGTGACATAACGATGATCATGCTATAAGTTTTACTTATTTGCAAGCTGTGTAGATTGACCATGCAAAATGCCGTTTTCTATGTGTCAACTGCCACTGTGTTTTGCTGCTGTCTTCCTTGACTGCAAGGCACCCACAGGTAAAGCAAGACTTTCAGTGATGATGATGTCCACATAGTGGCAGCTGCTGAAGGGACGTTGATGGATGCGGGGAACAAGGCTGTCAATCAGTGAGCCAGAGTCCTTGGCCAGTCATGCAGTCAGCTATGGGTATCCTCATACACACACAGTAACGGCTTTTTCCACTTTATGATGCGATGGAGACACACTTGAGAGCACACACAGACCTATTTGTACGAGAGAAGGCCAGCGATTATTAGTCTTTAGTCTACTCTGTCAGCCAGGGCCTAGAGCACCAGCCACATATCACTGTGGCATTTAACAATGACTGTCACACTTAACAAAAATGTAGTTCCTTAATCACTTCAAACTGTTGTGATGCACAGTCACACGACATTTGTACAAAAGAGAGCCAACAGCTATTACTCTTTAGCCTATTCTGTCACTAAGAATGATGTCCTTTTAATTTTATTATATATAATTTTATTATAAATTCAGAAATGTTATTTAATCTCTTCCAAATATGTAAAAAAACATGAAACATTAGTACAACTGAAGGCTGACAGTTATTAATCTTTGGTCTACTCTGTTACTAGGGCTTAGAGAATTGGGCACATGTCATTTTATCCCTAGTCAATAACGATTATGTTTCGCCAAAATTTAGTTCCCTTCAAAAAATGTTCCAATGTACAATCATCAGATACATGATTCCTCAACCTCTGTCACTCTAATTGAAGGAAATATTTGAGATTTTATTATATGTGAATGCATTACACACTCTTGGATTAAGGCAGTCTCTCATTAACAGAAAGCACAATTAGTGATAAACTAGCCATGGCGGCCCGACTCATTAGATGGTGAAGGTTTATTTAAAATCTGAGCAGTGCCTTGTTTCCACTCTATTCTCCACCATATGTATGCATTAATTAGGGAAGTGTGGAGGAGGAGTGGATTAGTGTGTGTGCGTGTGTGTGTGTGTGTGTGTGTGTGTGTGTGTGTGTGTGTGTGTGTGTGTCTGTGTGTCTGT
>JBBMFX010000037.1:6031933-6041933 GCA_037832545.1 Rhabdalestes septentrionalis | reverse complement strand
AAATATAAGAAATCCTTAATACATAAGTGCTTCGAAAATCCAATACTTTCTATATTACTGTATTTTAATGTAAATAAATTTTAATGCAAAAAATACCAGAAAGCCTTACTTATTTACTAATATATTTATTTTTTGGGTGCTATATTTATGGCTAAACGACTTCATTTGATGTTAATATGATAATGGTGGTGAGTAATTTCTTCTACAAATCTTTTAAAGCCACAACAAAGGTCGTCCAGGTATTGTAATTAACAAAATCAAGTACACTGAAAATACATACATACATAAATGCAGATGGTCTTTATACAATTTTAAGATAGTCCTAGGATAATTATAGGATCTCTTTAACAGTATGTTTAAATAGTTATAATTATTATCAAAGCTTTAGTAGGTTCACTGTACAATACAGCTGAAAATTATTAAGATGATTATGTCTGTTATTAATGCAACTGGATGTAATTTTTATTGTGTTAGGCCTTAATATTAGTATATTAGCAAATATCTACTCTTATTGGAACACAAGAGTAATGAGAGCAGCAGTGATGCTCAGAACGCCATAAGATGAAATAGATTGGTGTAGCTTCAGTGCTAATAATGCGGAACAGGAAATCCTTCATCAGGACTAATTGCTCATTAGTGATGAACTGGACCCTCCAATCTGAAACCTCCACCGCTTTCATACAACCGCACGAGGCGAAGAAACAGTGCAGAACAGGGGATTTGTTCTGAGTGCAGCTTTCCCTCCACTGGAAAGCTGTGGAACTGAATTTACGCGACTCTTACATTTCTGGATCTGGAAAATATTATATGACGTCACAAAACTCGTGTCAAATACTAGTCAAATGAATTATAGAACTGTTTTAATGTTACACGTCATTACTTCAACGTGAAAATATTTAAATCAAGCAATAATTCAGCTGATTATAACTTAAGCTAAGTTTACTCACAAAAAACATTTAAGGTTTATGTTGACCTGTATTTCAACAATACCCTGTATGTGAAAAAAAGAATGAAAAGAACAGAAAATAACGGAAAGGATAAGAAAGGCAAGGATAAGAAAATAAAGGATAAGAAAAGAAAGGAAAAAAGAAAGAAAGAAAGAGAAACCAAAGGAAAAGAATGAAGTGTTACGAAAAAAAGAAAAGCAAATAAGAGAAAAGAAAAGAAAAACGATAGAAAACAACAGAAAAGAGAAGAAAAGAACAGAAAGGAAAAGATGCGATAAAACATAAGAATAGAACAAGATAACAATAGAAAAAATAAAAGTAAGAACTAGAAAAAAGGGAAATGAAAAGAAAAAATTAATAGGCACCAAAAAAGCATAGCTAAGCAAAACAAAAGTCAGAACAGAAAAAGATAACGATACAAAAGAAAACAAGAGAAAAGAAAGGAGGAGAAAATATACGAAAAAAGAATAGATAAACAAAACTCGCATTTTGTCTCTTAATCGCTCTAGAATTTTGACGTTTTTATTTCGTATGTGTGTTCGGGATTTAGCTGTGCTAGTCGTCTTAATTATCCCATTAAATAAAGTTGTGTCATTTATTTAATTTGCATATGGATATAAAAAATGCCCCCTAACCCTCAACCCCACGCCCCTCCCCCCAAAAAAGAAAAGAAGATGTCCTGTGTAGTTTATGGTGTGTGATAAGAGCTCGTGGCCTTCTCTAAATCATTTCATGTTCGGCTGTCTGTTTGGCCCCCCGTCCGACAGAGAGGGGCGCATCGCCTCGCGAGTGGAGGGAAAAAAAGAGATGAAGGTGGGATATTAAGTGACTCTATAGAACATCCAGGCCAAAATGGGATGATTGATGGTGGGACAGTGTGAAAGCCTGGAGGAGCCTTGGAGACGGAGAGCTGTGTGAGGCGTCTCGAGGAGAGACCACGCGGCTCTATTTGGGTGTGTAATCAGCTGAACCCCCCCGACTCTGTCAGTCCTGTTTACCCAGCGATTCTCTCAACAAGACGGTCATTGACACGGGATAGATGGGGATAATCTGGCGCGGACACTGCTGGCTTTAAGGAGGTTACAGCTCCAGATTGGCTCTCGTGCACCGTACACGCACACGCACACACACACACACACACACACACACACACACACTGCTCTGTACCACTCACAATGCCTACCAGCACCGGCCTGGTATCTGTATGCATCCATTATGTTCTGCTTTGATTCAGCAACCTAAAAGCACCTTGCAGCGAACTGAATTCAATGGAATAAGGACTCGAAAGTAAAAGCAGGACTCTAGTAAAAGTAAAAGTACCAACCAAAGCAACAGCAGCAAAAAACTGGAAGAAACAGGTCCCAAGAAATGTCAACTTCTCTATACAACTGCGTGGAACTTGCAGCCACTACAGCATTTGTTCTGGCCTTCTGTTTTTTTCTTTTTGGACACACATGGAATGAATGACATTAATGACTTCTTTTTTCAGATTTTAGAGATTTGCAATAAAACTACAATCTTCTGAAAAGGTCCAGAGAAATGTGATTAGGATCATGGGACAGAAACAGTTTAGGATGGACTGAGTTACGTAAAATAAAGGTGTTTTTGAAGCAAAAAAACAATTTTGTAATCCAACTGAGAAGTGAAGAACCACTTTAAAGTTTAGAGAACTTTTGAAATGATATAAAGTTCAAGCACAAGATATATATATATTAGTCACTCTTTATGACATATTACAAGGAAAAGAGCCTAAAAGAGAACAATAGTGGGGCTACAGAGCACTTCTGTTTAAACTTTCCGTGCATGTGTGTGTGTGCGTAAGTGTGTATAAATGTGTGTTAACGGAGCACATCTCTACCAGCTGATGCCCTGCATTGATATAACCCCCCCGCTCTCTCCCAGGTCCATTTTTGCCCCCCTTTCCCACCCTCACTAATTGCTGAGCCGCAGTCTCGCGCACATGCGCGACGCACTAATGCTGCGCGCGCTATGCAGGAGGCCGTTTCTGAGGGCACCGATCCATAGCCTCTATCTGCTGCCGCGAGATCTGCCTGCACTGCCTAATCGACAGGCCTGGATGAGTCTGAGCACACAACACATGTCTGCCACACAAAGCTGCAGGTGGTGTCCACTGCTATTGTCCATTGTGGACCATCAGGTAATAAGAGACTCTTTAAGAAACGTGTTTATGTCAGTTTCACCTCACAGGGATCTTAAAGGCAAAGGTGCCAGAGTGGGTTCTCTCCTGTAGAATAACCTTATTTGGTTCTCCGATGGCTCTTTTTATATTTTTTACATCATTGGCTATGAGTTGAATATGAGGAACCTTTTATCCTTCCTAAATGAAATGTTTTGATGTGGTACTATACAAAGATTGTATATTTATTCTCCCCTGTCCTTTTGGTATATATTAAGGAAATTAAGGGGCAAAAGGCTTAGTTTGCATATGTTCTTTGTGTTGTCACAACCAATATATTCAGCCATACTTCCATTATTTTGAATGAAAGTTACTGAGAGTATTTCAGCCTGGACAGATGGTTGAATGAGGCGCAATGCAATTTCTAACTAATATATTTGTCTTAAAGGCACAAAGACAAAAACAGCCCTATTAATTCAATTTCTAATGAGTGACAATGTAAAAATACTGCCTCACATACTTAAACCAGCACAAATGTCAAAAATGGGCATCAAAAGACAAGAGAATGGGTTCTTTAAATTTTGACTCCCTCCACATGACATACTATATGTTCTGTTTGATGTCCTCTTCAGGAATCGTATACAAACCTTGATTTCTGAGAGTAAATGAGCAATCCAGGGGATAATTAAAATGATAAAGCTTGGTTTTAGGGGGTGAGTGAATAGAGATAATAGCATTAGAGGTCTATGACATGCATGTTCGTTCCATAATAGCAAACACACTCCTCTGCATGACCTGGTGGTGTCCAGTAACACCTGGATCCACCTTGCTAACCCTGCTCGTAAAGGATAAGCGCCACTATTTCAGCCACGCTGCATTTTCTTACAGCTCAGCAGTGACTGAATCGATAAGCTGGATTTTCCCCCTCGGCCGTGCGATCCATACATCAGCCGCCAGCTTTCAAAGGGGGCTGGCGTGCTAACGTACATGCATTTGTCCGAAATGTTTAAGGGCCGCTGTGGAAGTCCATTGACTTGGTGCGTAAGAGAGCTTCACGTTTCTCATTGCGTTAGAGGAGCCCGGAGTCATCCAGTTCTCTCTAATCGAGACAATTAGTCCCGAATTATCCCAGGGCCCTGACAGACGTTCCTTGTAACTCTCTTTTATTTTCAAACGGGCCCCCTGATCAGCGGCTCTCATTACAAACGCTGATTAAACTGCAAATTATCCAGCAGCGGCCCCTCTCGCGCCCGTAACGGCGCGCTCAATATCAATTAGGCCGAGCAGGGCCGTCTGCAGCCTCCACGAGCCTCCAACCGCTCCATGCTGCCATTTATTAGTTTGGAAAACAAGGAAAATACTAATAATCAACGGTCAGGGAAAAGGTGGGACACGGAGAGAGTTTTACGCTTGAAAATGACTCTTTAGGTCACTTTGGCTGGCTGAGCGCGTGCCGCGCCGCCCAGGCCGAAACTCCAAAATTTCTATTATCACTCAGTATACATTGTCTTTATAATAAAGCACGCGCATCTTGTCAGGTGTCAGTTTAGACGACGGAACGATTTTTGTGATTAAAGTTCAGAGACATGTAAAACTGTCAATAATCAATAATCCTTTTTTCATGATTCTGGTTCATGTGCTATTTTTTCACCATTAAGATTAAGATTTTTTTAAACAAAATTCTGCCAATTGCTATGAAATGGGTGTTGAATTTAATCCACAAAAATAATTTGTACTGTGTCAATTGTGAATTCCATGCATTTGCACATATTTCAGAGTAGAAGAAAAAAACAAATCACTTAATTTTATACAAATTGTCAGAAGATTCCTCCCCTCTGCGCGAGTCCGGTGTTCATTGGGTAAAGTAGGCCACTGCACACACTGTCGTTGACTTCCCTTTGATGCAATATTGATTTTATTTTGATAGGCTCAAATTGAAAATGGGTCCCTGGTGAACTCATATAATGGCTGGTGCCAAATTTATACTAGACATGGGCCTACAGTTCATCTAAATGAGCTGCATTTCATTGACGTTTATTGTTAGCGATTTAGAGCTGGGGGCAATGCAAAAAGTAACTAACATTATATACAATATATATATATTAGGATTGGCTTGGGTTTAACGCGTTATATATACAACGCCGACAAATATTTTATCGCGCCTTAACGCAGTTTTTAAAAAATCTTTTTGTTTTGAAAGTCCGTTGCTCTTTTGGGCTCGTGGGTACGGAGCCTGCAGCTATAAGTCTCGGCTGTTTTTCGCCGGGGTCAGGCGTCCCATTACTTTTGTGCATTATTATATATAATAAAAATATTACGTCCATAATATGGACAGAAGTAATGGGACGCCTGACCCCCGCAAAAAAGCCGACAGGTATGGCAGTCCTATTACATTTGTACATATTATATATCATAATATATTACATATAATACGAACGAAAGTATTGGGACGCCAACAGGGACTTTAATGATACTGCAGTCAGATACATAGACTTTCGTATGAAGTTGGTCCCCCTTTGAGGTTCGCTTGGTATTTCTATAGCAAACTAGATACAAATTTTTGATTTGATTACATTAATGTTGAGGTGGAAATTTACGCCCCCAAAAAATTAACTGCAGCTGTGCAACAGTTTTAAAGGACGGTGTATATATACACTTACAAACTCACACATATATGTGAATACCACGAACTGTGGGACTTCTGTGGAACTATACATCAACTTTGTAAACTTCGAACTGAACATGGAGAATGTTATGTTACATACCGTGATAATGGCACACGGATATATTTATTGGCTTTCTATGGAATTATAAATTAACAGCTAAGCTGTGTTCCTGCAAAGGTGACAGTGAAAGCTATAGGGGGCAATTCTCTGGACAATTCTCTCCGATTATTTACTTACAGTGTGTATTACACAAAACAAGCAAACAGTTTTGTGGACAGTGCACAGTACATATGCCGCAGAGAAAACATTCGCTTATAGATCTGAGCTTTCAAAATACGGTCTACGGCCTTTTTAGCGTGCACACTG
Organism: Rhabdalestes septentrionalis; assembly: GCA_037832545.1. Classification (NCBI taxonomy): domain Eukaryota; kingdom Metazoa; phylum Chordata; class Actinopteri; order Characiformes; family Alestidae; genus Rhabdalestes; species Rhabdalestes septentrionalis. The sequence continues at coordinate 6,035,817 of JBBMFX010000037.1, read as the reverse complement.
GCTAATATGGGGCGTGGCTGTGAGGTCTCTATACTCGGAGTTAAAGGACTCTATGTGGTTTTGTTTATTAACCTAATGCTAAAAGAACGCATATGTGTCGCCTGAATGTTAAACGGAAACTAGACACGGGCTCAACGAAATCAATAAAACGTAGAAAAAGAATAACTTAATACCTTACAAATCAGGGGCGATACAGTTGAAAGCTGCAAGACAGTACACTTTCCCCCAATGAACTTGCGTTGCAGCCTGTAATGATTTAGCACCTTACAGCTATATAGATGTCTTTTCAGTTACAGACACACTAGAAAGTCTTTTGCACGAATGTATTTGGGAAAAAAAACTTTTTAGCTGGCTATTTAAAATATGTGCAATGATGTACAAAATTTTATTTTTATTTTTTCCCTGGATTTATTTTAGACTCAGTCATTTATATTATTCTTGTCTCTGTGTGCAGTCATAACACAAGCAATTTCCTCCAGGATCAATCAAGTTTTCTGATTCTGATACATACCTATACATTTTTAAAAGCAATGTGCATTTAAAATCCATAATAGTACCAAACTTTTCTTGTTATTATTTGTTTAATTCTTTAATTAATTAGTTTTGTATTTTTGTGAAAGTTAATTGCCAATATGGCTACAGGCAACATCCGCGTCACTCCTCCTGCCATTTCATCCACACACACCTCCCACACTTCTGCTGGAAAATATCATTAGATTATCGCGACTATAAATATCTGTTTCTTCAAACAAGTATTCTCGTCTGTCTGCTGCTGTGGACTGCTGTTGGGAACTGAATAGTGTTCGGCTTCATGCTTGGCCTGACCGGTCACCGATATAGTATTCGCTAAAAAATCTCTTGAGAAGGACCAGAATCAAAATCAGAATTAAAATCAGAATTGGGATCAATTTATAGAGAAACGACTTGCTGTCTCGCGCAAATCACATCACTCAAACTGGCGCAGGCCAGGAGAGGGTGCAGAATCCTGTGATGTCAACGCAAAAGGGTTGACCTTTTGACCTTCTGAAGGTCACAGTCTGTTGTGGGAAAGGTATGGAGAACTTTGCCAATTTTGGTGTCAAATACATACACACAGAAATGGATATTAAGCAATATGTTTCCGTTGAAAACCATTTTTACAAGTCTGTGAAACTGTCATTCTAACGAATATTTGCCAAGAGTTGATGGTAGGCAAAAAATTTCTTCATTCTAGACCAGTGTTTTTTATTGTTTTTAAAATGCCAGTTGTTCCCACTGCTATGTACCAAGAAAGCGGGAGAGGATACATGTAGCTCTATTCCCCCCCTAACAGTTCTAAATGAACTAATAGTGGCCAATAAAATCCACTCGTCAGAGCTTCATCATATGGAAATTGAAGATTGCACGCCTACTCCTGTGCAGTCAGCACCTCTGGAGATGTGTCCATGACTCAGCTGGATGGCTTATCTTTGCAGAGACAGGATGCCTTGATGGAAACGCATCGAAATTCTCGGTTAATTGACACAAAAACATGACAAACTATTTCAGGCTCTCTGAGCAAAGAACACACATGCCTATGGACGTGGCCCATAATGCGACTGATTAATGGCGGCTCGCGAGCGAAATGAATCCCCCAGCTGCCGGCGCCACGAGCTGGGAGAGCCGGAAGGAGACTATTAGCGCGGGATCATTATCAATAGCAATATTTTCGAGCTCTATCACTGCAATCAGGTCTGAATTTATTCGATAGATTTAGCTCATTTGGGCGTAATTGATAAATAATCAAAATGTATCGGCGCGAATTTCACCAACAATCAAAGTAAAAAAGAGGCCCATTTACCACCTGACTTGGTCCGAATTAGAGCTAAATCGACGATCAATTAATCTTGGAAGGGCCAGCGCCGCGTTTTTTTTGGATAGACAGCGCAGAAATAGACGTTACGAAACAGAAAGGGGCAGGATAACGAGCGAGGCTGTAAACGCTCAGATTTATGGGCACCGGTTAGCACCTCGAGAATCAGTATTTTCACTACGAGGCACCAGATATACGATGGCACTGCAGATCACCCTGCACAACCGAGACAAGGGCCTGGTCGAGTGCATCTCCTAGATGACACTTCCACTGGGCTGTGTAGCGTCCTGACAGCAGCTACAGTAAAACTGAATCAAAACACTCAGCAGTCCAGCACACGACTGATATGCCTTCAGGTAAAAATATAATGGGCCATCAGGTAAAAAGACATTACATGAGAAGTTTTTCATTAAATCAGACCCAGTGCTTGCTAACTGCTACATTTTTTGACGATGAGAGAAAAGTAAATATGTAATGCGGCCTTTTCATTCAGGGCCCATTACATAACGCATTGTTCACTACATCTCCCATAACGCCCCAGCCAACCCTTTATGAGTATACTTGATCAGACGTTTTCCCACCTAATGTGAGTGATCTTGACATTGGCCTCCATATTATGGCTTAAACGTCAGTATTAGGAAGATCTGAGTAGACCCATCATTAATGTACCTATTTGGGATATGTGCCTTTCTTTTTCTTTGTTGGGTGACATTTCCATAGAATAGCCAAGTAAAGGTATAAGCAAAACAACTCTGGAGGCAGTAAAATACCTGCATTGTTACTTTTTATTGTGTGCCTATGAAAGACACATGGCTGAACGAGCAGCAGTTTTTGTATGGAAGGGGAGTGGTTTTACTCATTTAAGCTTTCTGGTTCGCTATAGCCTTTCAATGTACAAGGTCAGTAAAACTAATTATTTTCAGTACTCATTTGCTGATGCATTAAATTGCATTAGCAGTGTGATTATGCTGGAATTTAATAATTACCAGCACATGTTCCTAATTTAGAACAACTCAGATTGACCACTGACCCAAGTCCTCCCTTCTTTCAAGCCATTGATCCTCCTCTCCGGAATAAATGATGGTAGATGTGGGCTATATAGGTTACTGGGCTTGGCTTTGGCCGATCTCACGCATTAAAACGTGTTCACTGTTACGTATATATAGCTTAAATATATATATTGAAACAAACATTTTCCTCAACCCGCATATGCTTTGCTCTATTTATAAGTAGAACTTTTAAATATAACAATTCTGAATTAGACGATATATCAAATAAAAAGCGAAAAATAAGTAAATTCGAACGGGCTGCGCGGTGGCCTGGCTGGTGGAATTGATGGCGCCTTAAAAACACTTCATGCACTGGTGTTGGAAGGCAGGTGACGCTGATGGCAAAAGGCAGATTATCACAAATCACATTCATCTTCTACAAAAATGATAAGGGCACCACTGATCAGGATAAACGTCGAGTTAACTGGTCATTAAGCGCTGCAGATTCTGAAAGTCCAGGAGTGATGTAAGTCTAACATATCTGGGCCTATATGGGCTAAAATATTTGCTTAGGACCACGGTAAACATGTGTCCATCACAGGCGATGTTAATGGAGTGCGTTTTACGCGTTTGGAGGACAGTTGTCGTGTTCATCCCCCAAAGTCTCATTACCCGCCATAATGGAGGCTAGTTACTCCGTGACACACCAGAGCTCTGTCTCATTACGGTAATCGCCGTCCAATGCTGATTATTTTATTTAGCCCCTTAATTGTATTCTTTCCGGATAAGTCACGTTGTAATCGGGTCCACGCGGAGCGCCCCCAGTCTAATCGCGGTTTGAAATGCCTGGGGGTCGCCACCTCGCCTGGACGGAGGAGGACACACCCCATAAAGTCCGCGGTGTGGATGACAGTTCTTCATTTTGGTGACAGTTATTGTCCGAGCTGTCCAAACATGCAGTGAAAACGTGCACGGATAAACGACAAGGCGGGCAATAATAATAATAATAATAATAATAATAATAATAATAATAATTATTATTATTATTATTATTATTATTATTA
>JBBMFX010000037.1:6011595-6022373 GCA_037832545.1 Rhabdalestes septentrionalis | reverse complement strand
ACACACACACACACACACACACACACACACACACACACACACACACACACACACACACACACACACACACAAAGAAACAAGGACAAAAAACATAAAATATGAAAAAGCAGTCTTCCTTTTTTATGATTAGTTAAAAGACACAGATATGGGTCACTCTACTGATTTAATCTGAGATCCCAGTTCGAACTAATCTCAATAATCTGCATCGAATGTGGATAGCAATCTCACTAGATAAGCCTGTATTTTCTAATGGAGAAGTGAACACATTTTGACAGGGTATTTGGCATCAGCAGGTCTGGGGTTTTTCTCATGCTTGCATACTGCCACCTGCTGGTCAACGGACTGTCACGTGAAAATTAGCTTTCAAAGCGCATGGCATCATGGTATTACGTTGAAAGCATTTTGAACTTGTTTTCGTGGCTGTACACACACACACACACACACACACACACACACACACACACACACACACACGCAAACACACACACTACACTATGTTATATGCTATATTATAATTTATTAAGCATACTAGCATTCTAAGAGCCTAGCATTCTAGAAAATTCCATGGTATGCAACTAATTATTTAACGTTTTTATGGGAAATTAATAGACGATTAATCATTTGTGAAACAGAAACATTTCAACCTTGTAAGCACATTAGTCTACTTAAAGTCCCAGTGTCAAAAAGGTTAATCACTTTATAGGTGTAGATTTAATGCAAAAGCTGGGTTCCTCTGACCTCTGAAAATAAGGTACAATTTACATACTCTATTCTCCTTAAAAGTTATTACTCATCATTTTTGTATGAAGAAATCCAGTATAACTCTTTGATCCTATTTTCACTAACATATACTCCTGGTCTTTAGATCCTACAAACAAATTTACAAAATGTCAAGATATTTACAGTTAAATTGTTGCAAAAGACATTAATAATATTATCAATTGCAAATGCTCAAAAAATGACTTTAGATTTAATATAGGCTGAAAGTTGTTTCTAGGACTACAGTCATGTAGGCTGGAGTACATTCTGCTGAGAAGACCCATTGGACACCTCTGCTAAAGCAGCCTCACACAGCACTACCTCACTCTAGCATGAGTATGAGGGATGGCATGCACCAGCCTACTATAAATACACCTGGATTCATTTCAGGCTTATAGACTACGTGTTCACAGTCACTGTGAATGGAACACTGTGACTTATTCACTTTCCTATATACAAGGTCACCCTCTTGCAGTGATATGGGATTTGCATCAGAGTCATAGCTCAACATAAAATAACGATTTTTTACTTGGATGCCAGTTTCTCTTTTCCCCATTCAATAATATGAGTCCTCCGCTACAGGGCCATAGCGGTATTATGAGGGACACGTCATTAATCCACTTGCAGAAAATAAACTTAGCTTAGTCTTAGCTTTCTGCTGATAAGACCAGACAAGTCTAGGTCATCTTGTGTGCGAACCAAGAAAGCTGTTTGTAATTTACATTATAGCACATTGTATTCAAGGCATATTTCCATGTATGGTAGAAACCAGTTAATAATCCTGATAAATTAGAAAATCATGCACTGGTCCAGTGTTCATCTTTAACATGATTGAAGCAGTAGCTGACAATCAGGATAAAATAAGCTGTTACCAACTGACTCTAATAAATCTGACAAATTCACTCTCTATATCCCATGAGGAGTCCAGTTAATTGTAAGGCTTATGTTGAAACAAAATGAAAAACCTACTTTTACTGAGGACAAATACTTAAGACATATACTTCAAATTAACTGAAATTTGTAAGACAAATATAATGCTTATGTCTCTGAAATTACATGAAATAAATACATGGAAAATGGGCTGTTGTGTATATATGTCTCACCAAAAATGTTTTTCAGCAAGAAGGTTTTGGAAAACATGGATTTCAGGGTTGGGGTCAATTCAGGAATGAACTTAACAAGACCAGTTAGGTCAGGAACATGGAACTGGAACTAAATACAACTACAGGAAACTGAACTGGAGGCACTGAATTTGATTTTTCTTTTCTATTCTGAAATTTTAAATATGTAATTCTATTCAATGAAATTCTGTGTAATTTATTTATTTTTGCCATTTCAAAGTATTTATGTGCAAGTACATGTAGGGATAAAACATATATTTGTACCTTTCAATATTTATGGTAACTCACATATACACAGTGATGTTTGAAGGATAGGTAAGGCTATTTAAAATAAATAAAACAATATTTACAATTCATAATCTATTTATGAGTGAACAGTCTATAACTGACACTGGTGCTATGATAAGATTTTGAATACACTTGTTATGCAAGTAAATTGTCACAAATTTAACTTCATAAATGCTACAACATGTTTCAATTCTCAAAGCACTAGACATCCTGGAATCACAGAGACTGCATTTCTCAGGTCTTAATATCCTGTCAGGAAAACATGCTGCACAGGAGGAAGATGAGTAAGAAATGGCAAAAAAGTGCAAGTACTAATCTCAGGATTAGGTTTAAAGTTGCTCTGTTGGATTATACCCCGTAACTTATACCACAATTCTTCCACAGATTTATGAAATGATTCACCAAAATGATCTTCTTCAGAGGTATTCCCAGAAATGTGAGATTTCTTAAGTTTGGCAAGAATTCCAGATCTCTGCATTAATTCATACACAATTCAGATTCTCAAACCAGTCCATGATCCCTCACAAAACAATTAAGAGTCAATCAATAGTTTCTTCAGGCTAACTTACACCAAAACTCCAGTCCCACTTTCTCAAAATAGGCCTTCATTTTCACTTCTAGGTCATGAAACTTCACATTGTATGGAATTCTGGGAATTGTATATATAGAAATATAGAAAAATGTTGTTATGGACAGTAATGTGCAGAAAGAAAAATGCAAAGACAATTGTATTTTTCTTTTTGAAAACATGGAAAATAAATATGCATAACATGGAAAAAATACATTGCCCATGTATTTGTTTCATGTTAGTCATTTGTGTGATGTAATGTATATAATCTGGCAAATCAAGTCAAGACATCTTGAAATTCTGCATCTTGACATTCTTCTCTTCAGTTGCATGTATTTCTTTTTCTGATTTAAATTCCAGGAAGTGAACTAGAATTTACCCAACATTCTTCATTTAATTTGTGAATGACCTCACTATACATACATACATATAGTGATCTTTATTTCAATTCTTAGATGTAGAAGTAAGGAAAACTAAAGAAAAGTCCACCAATAAACCTTTGCCTGGTGTTGAACATGGATCAAGCAGAATAGTACAAATTTGGCTTTATTTTAGTTTGATGTTTTGATGTTGCAGTGCCCAGAACTCTTTCTTCTACAGATTAATGTGCACTATTCTCCTGTTCATCCTGTTCTATTGTTATAAATTGTGTTACATATTTACTGAGAATTGATCCATATCTGCCCACAATACTATTTTTAACCTATTGACTAGTTTAGAACACATCGAAACCATTGTATCTATTGCATTACTGTTAAAAACATCTAGACAAAGTCCACCAAACACACCGAGCAGTTTTATTAGAAGGATTTATTGAGTCTAGATATCCGGTAAGACGTGCAGTAGTGGTGGAGATTGCAGAGGGCATGGCCTGTGGGTCTTTCATCAGCCTTGCTCTCAGCTGGGTGTTCTGAGATGAAACTGCTCATTTCCTGAACTGGACAATGGGTGCTGGAACCTTGAAATCCTGGCCCTTCTCCAGCTTCTTCTCACACTCAATCAGAATGTTGACACCATCTACCACACACTGAACGAGCTCAACCTGCAACAATGGAGTTTTAGATGAGCCAGCCTGTTATAAATATACCTTAGTGGCCCTAAACATTACAGGTTTGTCACACACAGTTTAGGCCTTAAAATCTCCCATCTCCTATCTCCTATCCTGCCTAAGCTTATAATATTAAAGGAAACTGAAGTCTTCCTAGTTTGAACATATAGTTCTAGAAAAAGATTCTCTAAATATGCAAAGGTGTCTTCAAACTTACAGACTCCATTTATAAAAAATATTATTTGGAGAACCATACATTTAAAGATTCCAGAAGTGGTTCTTCCTCAAAGATTTGCACCTAAAAATAGTGTAGGAGCTTTTCTATAAAACAGCCTTGAAGGAGTCAGACTCAGGGACATTTTTGAAAGCAGTGGTGCCAAAAAGGTGGTTCTCTATGAAGGATAGGTCTAAGTGCAAAAAGGTTTTACAAATACAAAAAATATAAAGGTTCTCGGAAGAAAAGCCTATTCACATTGTAAAGAACGTTTACATTATATTAAGGTCCTTTATAACTGATTCTTATCTGCAATGGACTGCTGTGATTATAGATATGAATAAATCAGTTTGATCAGGTGAGCTCCTGTTTGATTTGAATGAAAACTGATAGCTACACTGGCCTTTTGAGGATAGGACAGAGAACTCCAGTTCAAGGACATCACTTGTGTGAGTGTGTGTGTGTGTGTGGGTGTGTGTCTGTGTGCGCATTTCTTTTTTTAGGAGTGAAAGTGTTGACTGTATAGGATTTATGGGTCTGGTTTATGTAATGTTTTTCCACATGGAGCAGCTACCTACAGACTGATCTTAAACTAAGCTTCTGCAAATTCTGCAGCTCTACACACAAAGGCCGTATCTGTATTTATGCTGCCCTGTAATAGCTATCCTAACCCTTCCTATATAATACACATGCCCTACAGTTCAAGGCTTTACCATTACTTTTTTCTCTTCTATCCTATTAAGGTGTTTGGTGAAGATAAGGCTTCCTACAGCAGGGGAGCTATTTACCTCAGATTTGCCCAGCCGGTCGAGGTTGGAGATGTCAAAAGTGTCGCCTACAGCAGCAGTGTCCACACCTCCTGTGCCGCGTTTCTGTAGCCTGAGATTATCTAGGATCTTAGAGAAGCGTGGGTCCTTCGGAGGAAAAAGATGAAATAGCATTTTTTATGTTTCCCATACAATCAAATTCCTCTAAAATGTCTGTCAGTCAATAATTCTTTATTTTGACTCAGAAATACATGAGGATAACCTTCATTCGCAGTGTCTGATAATGCAGATAATAAAATAATTAGGAAAGGGAAAAAGTAACAAAAAATTTTATCAACTTAAGCAAGTGAAACCATCAAAATGTAAATTATCATTTTAAATGATGAATGAAAAATCCAAACAAAAACTAGATGCATTTCAATGAGAAAATACCAAGTGTGATTGCGTTATTGCTATAAATCCAGTGTTTGGAGACAAAAGTTTGTGTAAAAAAAGTACACGCCCTGATCATGAGCGATTAGCTTTGTACTAGCGCACTGAGGGGGATATTAAAGGACACTGGAACCCATTTTTCAAACACAGAAGGACAAGAAGAGGTGCCAAATTCCAGCAATCAAAAGAATGATATAAAAATAAAAAACTCTTTCAAACGCACTAATTACAAAGAAAGACTGATTGGTTCTTCATATAAATTATGAATGACTTAGCTTGCTGGGCAGTACCTTGCTGAGAAGTGGCAGACGGACATGGACTCCAGCCCTCAGTCCAGTGCCCAGATTGGAGGGGCATGTCAGGACATAACCCAGATGTTTATTCCACATAAACTCCCAGCCTCTCTCCTGAATCAGCCTCTCCACCTATAGGGGAACAACATCCAACACAAGTGATTTAACGTCTGGTCCATGTTAGAGAAACCTGTATTTTGAAAGTGATTTAGACATACATCTTTCAGTCCTCTGCAGAATCTATCAAAGACACGCTTCATGTTGCCACCCTTCTCCATGGAGATGACGCGTGTGTGGTCCTCCTCATTGATCCAGATTAAGAATGTTTTCTCATTGTTGTGCCTGTGAAATGATGTGTCAATCAGATTCGGAGATTCATTATAATAGAAAACTATTCTTTTCTTTCCAAAAGGCACCAAATCCAACAGTTTAACATCTTTTCAAAGTATGCCAAAGGCCAGACACATCCATGCCCAAAGGAGATCATGCATTGGCTTTAAAAATGTTTCAATTACATGAACACATTAACCAAACACACCAACTGGCATAATATCAACACCTATCAGGTTTTGTGTTACTTGAATTTCACACACGTGTGCATGTTGTCTATATGTGACCATTGGAGGTGCAAATCTCATGCACCATACCAGATTCCCCTGGCATCAGGCCAGTCACGGGCCATCCCTGCACAAGTCAGCAAGGGTGAGACAGGCTTGTCAAACAGGAAGTGATCCTAGTAATAGACAGACCATTGAAGAACAAAGGAGAAAAGGTGAAGGAGGGGCTAAAAAAGGCATTGATGGAAAACAAACAAAATGTTTTCTCCTGAATGAGTCCAGGTCTATCCCAACATTCTGTATGTATACAGAACAAACAGACTAACATAATTTTACACTTAGTGAAGGCCCAGTGGCAAGACGTAATAATAAGTGGGGCGTTACAGAAGGGCCAGAGAAAAATGCAATATGGGACATCGATGTTTTCTAAATGAAGGTGCTAAAGGAAAATTATAATCTACAGTAAATCTGCCACTGACCGATCAACAGAAAAGCCACATTTGGAGCAAATAAAAAAGCACACAGCTTAGTGGGGCGTGATAATTAGATGGTGGTACATTGCATCACTAAATGACCCCCAGCACTGTGTGTGGTTTGGGGTGATTTCTTTAACTGTGGAATATTATTCATCTGTATCATATCAGTCACTGCATCACTGTATATCAATTGTACACTGTGTATGGCAGGGGGAGTTTAAGCTAGTAGGTGGGGAATAATAAACATCTAACTTGTGAGAGAATTTAGACAAACAGCTAATACTTCACACTCATTGTGAGTGTAATGCTAAAATGTGCCAAATCATGTTAACAGATTTTATAAAGATATGTTTCAAACAAATTTAGATTAAATATTCCGTTATTGCTAGCTAATGTGAAAAACAGAGATTTCACTTTATGTCAAGCATAAATTATATTTGACCTTATGAACAAGCTGTAGATCATTAAGGCCAGGGGCATCAGAAGCATTTTTAATGTGAGGGGGACGTGTGGGTGCGGGGTTGCTGCATGCGTGCAAATCTCATCCTTTTAAGGGGTGAGGTTGTTTGGAAACCCCCGTTGAATCTCATGAATTTTTCGTGAAAGAATCCGTCCCACTTAATCGATAGAAGAACACACACCTCTGGAATTCCGCTCCGGGTTTTCCTACAACTCACCGCACGTAAGTGAAGTGAATTGTCAGTGCATAGACAGGCTGCTCGGATTTCCAGTGGTGTGTGTCCTTCTGTCGATTTAGTGGAGTGGATTCCTTCACGAAAGATTCAATATTCAACAGTGCTGCATGCACTAATTCTTTATGTTAAATGTGGGTGGGTCCACATGAATAATTCTGAAATGTGAATGGCAATGATGCCCATGAAAGATTGACAGATTGATTCCTGTGCAGTAAAAGTCAATGACTAAAGTAAAAATCTCCATATGATCGTAATAGCTTCATAATCTTTCAGCAGAAGTAAATACATCAGTTTCATTGCGATGAAGTGGACAAACACTCAAGTGCAGAGAAGGCTACTACAAATTAGCATCGCTACTGGCATTTTCTAAGTGGTACTACTACCTACTATTCCTTACCAAATGCCTCGAGCGTCTGGCCAGTCTCTGGCCATACCAGATGCAGTGAGGAGAGGAGATACTGGCTTATCAAAGAGGAAGTGCTCCTGAGGTTGGCCAGCATGAGACAACAGCAGCAATATTTGTGTTAAGGAACAAAGTCTGATTATACCGGTTATTTAAAAGAATCAGGTATGGAGGTTGCCGGTTGTTATGGCATGACAGATGACATGCCAAGTGGTTCTCTTGACATATAAATGGATGCTGAAGCATGTTTGCAACTGATAAAATTGAATTGAGTTGGTTTAAATGCAATGTCTTACATCAATCAGTTGCTGCTGCTCCTTCTCAGTCATATCAGTCAGGCTGTAGTATTTGCCTGACAGATCCCCTTGCAGGCCTGACAGGGCCTGGACCACCACACGCTCCACCTCACGCCTCTCAGAGCGTGTGCAGGCCGGGGGAAGGCTGAGGCCACGGATGCTGCGGCCTGTGCGCACACGGGAGGACAGCACATATTTCTCATCAAACATCCCAGAGGTGAGCTGCAGCAGAGTGGGAGAGTTATCATATCATCAGCATACACCAGAGTTTCCCAATCTACACCATGAAAATCATCTTGTGAAAAACACATTTCTAGAAGGCATCCATTAAATAATAGTTTGCTATTATTTAAATATTTCTTTAAAAACAATGGGAAATTCATTGTAAGTCATGACTGCTTGGTCCTTATATGTCAGAAAATGGAATGTGGAGTGGTACCTTCATTAGTAGCTTGAAATATGCTCTCTGTTTCAGAGTGTAGGGCTGCCCAAACTATGGCCAGTAAATTATATTTCGCCTGTGAGTGCGTTTGACAAGGCCCTCCAGAAAGTCATCCTTACACCACTACCCACACAATGAAAGAACATACCTATTGTTTTAAATTACAGATAAAAGGATTTTAAAAAATCTTCTAAAATACATTTTAAATACGTTTGCCTTTGAAACTTATATAACGTCTTTATTTGAGTATTGATTTTCAGTCCTCAAACACTGCCCTCTTGCTACTCGAAGCAAAAAAATAAATACTAAATACTATAGTAAAACCACTATCATGGTGATTCTTTAAAGAAACACTTTTGTAAATCGTGAAGAGCTTAAAAGTAAAGAACCTCTAAATAAAGTAAAGTTTCAGAGTGAGTTCTTCATAAATAAAGGTTTTGTTTTTCCATATGCATTAGCCAAGATCCACTGAAAAAAATCTTTAAGTATCTAACGAGAACATCAGTCTTAGGTATGCGAAGGTCTAAAAGAGTATGCTTTACCTTTGAGCTGTCCAGGTCTGTAGGGTGGATCATGGTCTTTGGGTCATAGCCATTGTGTCTGTCCTTGATAACTGGGTCAAAGAGTTCGGCAAACAGCTGAGGATTAAAACCAGACTCATTAACAGGGAGTACTACCAGAAGCTAATCAACATGGGCTGATGAGATTTCTTAGACAGAGTTTGCCACTCAGGGGAGGCTTCACTCTTCACTGCATTGTTAATGTACCTCATAGCTCTCCTCGTCTCCAGCCACCATGCCCACAGTCTTGATGAATGGGTGCCCAGGGTTATCCACACCAGTCTGAATGCACTGGTCAACTGTCCAGTTGTTGGGAGTGACCTTGTCCCTCAGTTTGGCGTAGATGGCAGGGGTCAGAGCAGAGGCCATGCAATTGTTATGCTTGCGCAGATCTGGGTAGTCGGCGCTGAAATCAGTCATGACATTAAAAAACGTGGACATGGTAATCATATAGGAGAGGTTGAACAAAACATACAGTCATTTGGATCATTTCTGTTTGAATGATGAAACTATAACAACACAAAAAGCCACTTTGAATTTGACTTGTGAGGATCTGAAATGTATTGAGTAAAAGTAAAAGGCAATAGTTATTTTCATTATTTAACACACTTGAATACGTGATTAAAATGGTGAAGTAGCACTTTCATTTAAAGAGACCATGGCTGAAATTTCATTGCTTTACAATTTTTACAATAGTGCTTATTAGAGTAATGCTGTTAAAGTTTCTCAGTGTACCGTTCACTCCCCAGTCCACACAGTACATATTTGTACTGTGTGGGTGGTGGTGGCCTAGTGGGCAGGAGACTCATCTTTGGCCCAATAGGTCATGGGTTCAAATCCTACCTTCAGCATACCACCACTGGGGTCCTGAGACAGTCCCTTAGACCCAAGTTGCTCCAGGGAGACTGTCCCCTTTGTTTAGGGAATGGAAGTCGCTTTTGGATTAAAGCGCCTGCTAAATGCCATACATTTATATATGGAAATTTAGCTAAGAAAACAAAGATATCATAATGCCTGGAAAACAATTCATTTAGATTTATGTGTCAATTATGCCAACAACACTCTTGTCACTCTCATTCACTGTGCAGTAATTAGCAGTGATTCACTATCGACTGAATGGCACAAAACTGGATCAGAAGTCAGAAGGCAAATTTCTAACCTATATGGCCATATTTAAAAGAACTAAGACTATTTTTGGTACATAAAACCACATACATACATGCAAAAAATAAAATACAAAAACAATGTAGGTTATGGAATCTTTAGTTAAAAAACAAGCAATTTTATACACAATGTACAACACAGATACTTCCAGACCTCCACAAAGAGGTCATGTGCCCTTCAATGGGAATTCTGGCACAGACAGTGGAGTAGAGTGTGACTGTTGGTGGATTTGATTTGGAGCGCTTGGGTTCCTGAGCCAAGTGTGTAAAAGCTCAAATGACACGGCCTCTCCGAAGTCATATGGTGTTTCTTAGGCTTAACTGAAAACAGAACCTGCATGATAAACTCATGTTGTATACTAACAATTTGTTGATTCTCTCATAAGGTAAGTGGACTAGAAAACAATTCATATTGTTCTAAATGTGGTGATTTGTTTTCCATTCACCTCGAAGTTTGATCTCACCTGTGAGGTTTGATCTCTAACAGCAAATCATTTTAATTGGATCTCCACTACTCTTTTTATGAAATCAGCAGCTACGATTCCACCTCTTACCTGGGAGGATAGAGCTTCTTCCTCTCGGCAGCAGAGATGCCAGATTCGTTCATCAGGTAGCCAGCCCCCAGGGTGCCTGCCCCAAGGCTGACCATGAGTACAGCCGTGTTGCGGCCAGACAGCATTCGAGTGAAAGTGCTCG
>JBBMFX010000037.1:5959688-5977282 GCA_037832545.1 Rhabdalestes septentrionalis | reverse complement strand
GAGAGAGAGGGAGAGAGAGAGAGAGAGAGAGAGAGAGAGAGAGAGAGAGAGAGAGAGAGAGAGAGAGAGATTTGTATGTTACTTTGATTGGTCCAGGGCTATCTTCCTGATCTTCAAGCTGTAGTCTGGACAGATGGATGTGATGGACAAGCGGTCAAATGAGTGGTATTGAACCCTGTGTGGGGGATGAGGACACAACACAACAAAGACAAAAAACTCCACACAACTGACAAACGACATGGAACTTCATGAAAATATAGAATAAGCTTTTTCGGAGAAATAAGCTTTTCAGAAACAAATGTTGCCGTGTGGTAAATGTACAGCTCTTTTCATAAATATACATACTAATTCTTTGTTCCTGACAACAAGCTGTTTCCATCAAAATGGGAAAAATCATAAAACTAAAAGCAGAGCACACTGACAGATAAACACTGGTGACATAGCTCAGGAGGAATTTGTGGATGCTGAGATCTGTGAGGCTTTCTGAGTTGCTTTTTTCACTCCAAGCAACCAAGGGTGCAACAATTTAAGTTTGGAGAACACCTGCTTCTGGAAAAGAAAATACTTTCCAGTTGAAAAGGTCATTATGTCTGAGTAGGAAAGTACACACAGGATAAATGCCCCACTTTCTTACTCACACTCTCTTTAAAGTCAGGTAAAACCTCATAACTCTATTTGGAAAAAAAATGTCAATACATTATCATACATTATACATAGGTTAATTTCAAATGAAATAGCCTTAATGGCATTTTGAGATGTTTTCTACCTGTGCTATTATTTGTGATAAGAACATGTTTTTTTCACAATAACTATCATTCAGCTGTAACCACTCACTGAACCTAAAAACCATTAACATACTAATTTTCTGCTTTAGCATGTGCAGTAAATAAGGCCACTAGATATTTTCGTAGATAATATTTGAGCTGCAATGTGTGACAAGATTCTAAAGACAAGTGTGGCCGCAGGCCTACATTCTCAATAACATTCCCCATATTGGCTTGCTTAATTGTAAGTTAATAAAGTTTTTGCATTCTCCTGAGAATGTTACAACATTGGAGATGGAACTGAAAAGTGATAATATATTTTTCAACACTATTTGTTACTGTATTTGTCTCAAAATTAGGCAATTTTAAGACACTTTCAATTATCTTCATAAAGAAATATTTATTTTGCATATATGACCAGGTGTGATTCAGAATCTTTTCATACAGCACTTACTTACAATTCACAGTAAAAATGTATGTAATATTACATAAGCTAGGCCTGTCTTGTTTTTAATCCATTGACAAGCCATGTTACCTGATAGGGATGGACGTGAAGGGTTTCTTGTAGATATCGGCCAGCTTGTCCATGACCACAGTGGCGGTGGTAAAGATGCGGTAGGTGTGCAGGAAGGTGTTGAGGAAGTCAATAGAAAGGAAGCGCAGGTCGGTCAACCTCTCCAGCAGCCGCTCCACGCTGGCATAGCGGATCTGGGGAACCTTGCAGGAGTTGAGCGTCTTGCTGAAGCAAATGTCAACATCATCTTTATGGAGACGCGCATCAGATCTAATGAAGAGCACACGGCAAAGCGGCTTTACGACCCGAAGCCTGGGGCAGCGTCTACTCAGAGGTGCAATGAACGGGCAAGAAGTAGCAACGAACAACACTTAAAAACACTGAGTTTATTGACGTGAAAAAAAACAGGCAATGTAGAATGAAATGCTTTTCAAATTTATTTGACACAGTGGCTCCCAACCTTGGTCCTTGTACTACGTGTTTTTGTGCTTTTCTTGCTTTAACACAATTAATCTCCGGATCGCCTGATACTAAGCTCAGTGGTTCTCAAACTGCACCTCAGGGACCCACAAACAGTCCAATATTTTGCTCAAAACCTACTTGCAAGAGACAGGCATAGAGTTAATATATAGATGGTCTAGGGGTCCCTGAAGACTTGCCTGAGAGCAACTGAATTTGGCTTTTCCAGTGTGTTAGGCCAGGGAAACAACAAAGTATTGTCTAAAAGCAAGGTAACAGCACTCTAGGACCATGATTAGACTGAATAATTGAATGTCAAAGAGGAAGAAAATAAATAACCTATTACAACACGCCACTGAACGGAGCCACAGAAATGACACAAAGACAGAAGCAGGCAAAGTGGCCATCAGCACGCAGCACACGCAGACCCACATACACACATACAGCATGTAGTACAGTGAAAATACAGCATGTCATCTACTTACTTTATCATGTGAGGCACAGTCACTTTGGAGTTTTCCTCAAACACACTGGTCATCAGGCCATTGCAGCGGATGTTATCAATGCACTAGGTCATGAAAGAAGAAATCCAATAAGACAGAGTGGAGACAGTGAGTTTATATATTGCATCTTCTATAAACACATAGACATTACACAGACATTCCAGTTCATTATGTACGCCTGTTTTCACCTATAGCTGAATAAAAATTCTGTGCAATTAGTCTTATTATGTGCAGTATCAAGTGGAGTTTTATAAGTGTAAGTTACTTATCTATGGTATCTATACCATAGACACAGCATTGTGTAAAATCATAGTGGATTTCATATTGAGGTTTTTATCTACATATTTTTTTCAGGTTTAATTAGACTATATGTTTTATATTGTTCTTGTGTCTGTGTATCTGTTCATCTGAGCAGTCATAACATAAGCTATTTCCTCTGGGATCAATACAATTCTGTCTCTAAATTAAAAAGAAAATCACTGCTATGTGCATTTGTAAGGTCAGCACAAGCTGCCAGAACAGCTTCAAAGTGCCATGGCATTGATCCTACAAGGTTTTGGAACTGTATTGGAGGTACTGGTTGAATATGTGTTGAGATCTATTTTTTTAATGACTCCATCCATAGGATACGTCGTCTTCCTGGAAGATATTGCCATCATTGGATAAAATTGATCAGTCAGAATTTATTTAGAATTCAGACTCTGGGGACGCAAACAATGGCAGGAAGTTTTATTGTAGTACTCCTATCTAGGGTCTCTGCAGTCATTATGTTTATCCACTTATATATTCATATTTTCCTCATTAGAGAGTCTGAATAGGATATTGGATCATTTCCTACTACATATGACATCTGCCGTGTACGTAAAAAATACACTAAATGGTGTAAGTACAAGCTATTTGCATCCAATAAACTGGCAACTCACAATTGAGTATCTTCCTGTCTACCAGACAGCACACAGAATTAAATGATCATGAGATAAGTTATTCTGAAAACGTTTTTTTAATCAAAAGTCAATAAGTGTTAAATAACATTTGTTCAATTTACATAACTGCGTATTTTACTCTGAATTATTTTTTGTAAACAATATCCAGGCAACCCATTTTATAAATTCCCTACAATTTCACGCCTAATTTGTGTAACGAAGTGTTTGTTATACACATGATGTGTTCATTTAGCTATGTTAAATCAGAGAAGCCAAAAAAAATGTTCATGGTCTCCAAGACTGAAACTGATAAAAGTTGTCTCTGGTTTAGGCACTACAGACAGTTCCTTGAGGCACCTTGCCGCCAGCTCTTTGTGATCAAGAAAGCCTAATTAAACAACAGCCTTGATTCTTAGTGCAATACGTAGTGCAAGAACACAAGACTGCATCATCAAAGTAGTCAACACCAAAAACCATATAATGGAGTGGGAGGGATTGGCACCAAGCAATAGTTAGCTTAGGGTGCCAAAATGGTCAGGGCCATCAATGAATAAGCGCTGAGCATGTATATATTAAGTGTTGAATGTCTAAGTGGTGATGGGATAAGAGGACGTCTAGAACACTGTGCAAATGCCAAGTGTTTATGCCTGAGTGTTACATGTGGACATTTCACCTGGCTGATATCACTTGTCCAGGCTGCTTTCTCCTGCCGTGATGGGGCTAACAGAACCACGGTAAAAGCAGCAGCATCTGCAGGTTCCACCACTATCTTGAAGTCCAGTTGGCCAAACACCTGCCCTGAAGTTTTAGCTGAGACAAACAGACACCAGCTCATAAACAGAAAGCTTTGCTAGATCAAGTATGAGTAGTCATTCAACCAAGTTCAGCACTGTTGCATTTTATAGCATCTATTTGTTTAAATGGTACATTATGACCATGCTTGATGTATATATAATTAGATTATTTTTATTACTCTCCAAGCAATATAAGCAGTTGTAAATTTTAGACTGTGCTATAGTCTCATAGATTATATTAATTACCACTTGAAATGTCTGCAAGCAATATAAATACAAAGTTTCACAAGTCCTAAAACAATAACGGTATTTCATTAATATGCTTTCGAGGGAGTGTTCCCAGTTATCACAAGGGGGTCAAGATGAGGTAACCATAAAGTATTCAAAGGGCATTCAGCCCTGGCCCCCAGGGATTTAATTGATCTGCATGATAATAGAATTGATCCATATGACATTTACAAGAGCTGGTATGGGCTCTATCTTATGACCTGCTTTTGACAGTTAATTAACCTGTGTTTATATCACAGTGAAGTTAATGATGCATGGATTTGGACCTCTGTGACATCAAGCTATAGGTACAGTAACAGAGTGAGAGAAAGACTCACAATCTTCATCACTGGCATCTGGTTCCTCAATGAGGGTACAATCAATAAGGGACAATACGCCACCTTGCTGTAGGGGGTAAAGCACAAGTTTGTCCACGATGTTAGCATTACTAGCATCAATGTGTACATTAATACAAAAAAATGGAATATTTTCAGTAAAAGTCTGTTGCAATAGCAATATCATTAGTAATATAATTTTAACCTATCGTCACTGCAGAAAGAAAAGGTTGTAGCTTCAAAACAGTACATTTACAGGTGAAGGATAGAGCTTTCTTAAATTCAATGTATGTTTTTACATCAAGGTTCCATAGCAAGTAATTTTGTAACCATTTAAATGGGGAAGTTTTTCTTTAAATGTTTATGTAATAAGAAGTATTGCTGCTGTTTTCAGAAATAAACTAATAAAAATTAATTACAAGTTTTGGTGTGATAGTTGTTATAGTAATTTAACATTGTTTACTAAGAGCATCTTTGATTTGAATAGATTCCCAATCTTTTAAAATATGCAGTTTATGACAAAAAGAACATTAGGAGAACATATTAATGTTCACTGCTTTCACACTTTTTTTTTACAACACATGGTTGTTAAACACTGCATGTTTGTTAAAAAAAGATTCATTTCACTTTCATTTTACGATTAGTCCTAACTAAAGAAATTCCCATTTTGGTTGTTAAGTGGCTATCACATTCTTTCATTTGGACAGGATTGCTTAAATAACTGACCCTCTGACAGGCCTAGTTATCAAAAGTAGTGGGATATTTGGCAAAATTCCAGGAAAACCCTCACATGAAGATGTGCATAAGAGATTTGAATTGCTTAGTACATTTCTTTCTGCTCAGAGAAGAGGAACATGGTCATAAATAATTCACCATATATTGCTAGTGAAACAGAAAAAAAATATTATAATTACAGAAAATAATCTGTGGTGGGTTCTTTCTCTTTCAAAGCTAACAGTCAGCAGGCTCTCTAAGTTTCAGAGTTCTGCTCTGCCAACATGCTTTCACACAGTGGTTACTGAACGCTTTTATAATAATAACTGCATAGATTTGGTAAATTACACACCAAAAAACCTAGTTAAGCCTGAAAGAGCACATTTGCTTTCCTAAGCTGAATGTTGGGCAGCATTTCCAGGAGTGGCATCACTATATTTCATGAAGAGAGCAAGTGTAGTTAACTCGAAATGGATCCAGGTTTTCTAGCAAAAAATGAAAGACTAGTGCAGTTTTTTAATTGACCTATTGAACACCAAGCTAAATTCACAGTTGGGAAGTATGGATTGGCCCTTCTTTAATGATCAACAGGAATCACAAAGAAAAAAAGCAATTTGTCCTTTTTGTGTTTGTGTTGTTGTTGCTGTATGCTACTTTAACACTAATAACTGTACACTTAACACTGCTTGTGTATTGTTTATGCTAATGCTATATGCTGTACCTTAATGTAATTGATATATGTACATATTTTTTCCCCTGACTTTTTCAGAGAACAGATCATGTTTGTTTCTTTTCCACAAATTGGTTATTTGCATTTATTTATTACTCTATAAAACAGATACTTTTATGTTTGGCTCTTGAATAAGTTATTGATACTTTAGTTGTCTAAAACAATTACTTTTGAGCCACTAAAAATAGAGGGCCTATGTGTGATAGGGGTTTCAATAGTTTTCCATATGATGGAGTGGGATTTTTGTCAGCATTCTCTAAACCTGTCTAAACTTGTTGGGGTGCACTGACTAGTTTACATGCTATACATGTTTTACCTGCAAACGAGAAGAGTCTGATTCTGATTGTAACTCACTTTGAGCAGGTGCAGCTTGCCCCCTGAGCTACGCGTGCAGATGAGGAAGTGTTTGGTGAAGAGGAAGCACTGTCTCTCTCCTTCCTTCTTCAAAGAGAGGGAACCTAATCGCACCTTACTGAGCTTTCCCCGCTCCACTGAAGGCAACTGGATCAAAGAGCCTGGGGAGAGAGAAAGAGAGAGGAGAGATAGAGAGAGGGAGACATCCAGAGAAAAAGAGAGAGAGAGAGAGAGAGAGAGAGAGAGAGAGAGAGAGAGAGAAAAAGAGAGAGAGAGAAACAAAGAGTCACTGAGAGAGATAGATAGACAGAGAAAGAGAGAGAAAGAGACAGAAAGATGGAGTCATGTGTGTTCTCTCTAGCTCAAAACCCATAGGAGGTAAAAAATCGTTCTCACACACATTAACATCAGGGTCCCTATTTCTTACACAGGAGACCAGGAACCAAATGAAAAGCCAACAACAAATTGCTTTTCTCAGCCATGCATGCCACAAAAGAATGGCATGTTGATGTGAGCCAAACAAATGCTCTTTCTGACCTCTCTGATTTTAATATTCCAATGGTGTGAGATTTCCATTCAAGTTGAAAACATATCATTTTAACTGATCTACATTTTTATTATAGCCACAAATTTGGTACATATATTTTGATAGTCAAAGCTGAAGACTCTACTCAGGGCCCAGAGGAATTTGAGCTGCACTGCACGTAAGACATTGGCTCAGCTTTGAGAAACATGGTGGGCTGAAGGCAGAATGGAGCTTACCTTGTCTCACAAAGGTCTGACTGGTGTCCAAAAGAATGTCACAACCCTCCACAATCATGCGCTCAATGGCCAGGTTCTTGCGGATGTTCTCTGTGTCACTCACCTCATCGTGCATCACCCTGAGCACAGACAGATGCAGATTAAAAATCTAAACTGAACATAATCAGTGCTCAACTGCTGAGTCTACAAAACATGGATTACAAACAGTACACAGAACTAAAAAATCAATTTGTTCACAGAACGTGATCAAAAACATTGACAAACAAAATCGTAGGTAATTTCAAATGGTTTCAACTGGCTCATAATATAATTTTGTTTCAGTTTATTTTAATAAAATCAGGCATTAACAAGGAAAAAACCATTTCAGTCCATTCTGAAGAGATGTTCTTCTCTCCTGCAGCTTGTGAACAGTTTCTGAGCTACTAAACAAGGTGTCAAAGCTGATCACCTGGATTCCAGTGTCAGTTTGACACAATGAAGATTTTTACCAGCCTTAAGTCATCTGGGAAATTACCTAGAGAGCTCTTCAAGCTTGGACTTGGCAAATTCCAGACTCTTCCGCTCCACATGCTCGTGTGGCGTGTGGGCCAAAAGTTCGTGGAGGGTAATGATATAACGGGGGATCTGCCAAACAGACACATAATTAGGCTTCTGAACATATGTGAACAAATATGAATATGAATATATAAAATGTGATCAATCAGACAAGACAGAATTGATGTTCTTTAGTTTTGCAATGGAGAAAAGATTAAAGACTAACAGCAAAGCTTTCTTTAAGTTACATTAAAGCATTCACTGATCAGCTAAACAGGTACGGATCATACTGACTGTTTAAAAATGTGATTTGTATGGTCAAGTCATCTCCACAATATATGGAGCGAGAGCGGGGGCGTGAGTCACCTTATGAGACTAAATGGGAGAGAGCTATTGTTATGAGACTATGGTAGCTGCAAGCAGAAAAAACTGGAGAAATACAAAATCAGAGATAAAACATGGAGCAAACAGCAAACTTGTTAACTTAAAGTCACTAATGTGTTTCTGTTTGCCATGGTTAAAGAAAAATAATTTGCACTCCTAACCATCTTTAACTATTAAGGGCTTGGTAAGTGGCACCACATTCCTGCCCTTGTAGTGGTGCACAGGTTAGGAAAGCTGGTGTTGAATCTGAAGATCAATCTACAGTATGAGAAGATGTTTGTTAATTCAATTTTTTTGTCCATAAAACCAATGTTTGGCCATTTCATAGCAACCATATATCTGGTTATTATTGTATTTTTCAGTTTACAGATGGTCATTACACTATGTTCATTGATCTAACTTTCAAATACCAAAGTCTAGTTTCTTGAACAAGAACAATTGTTGTAAAACAAGAAGAAACACTCATCGTCTTGTCTGTTGGAACAGATTTGAGGTAATCATTTAAATGACTTTCTTCCCAGAATATTATGCTGCAGGATGGAGAGTTAGCCACACCTGGAACATGGGGTATGTGAGGAAGGTTTCCAGCATCCTTCCCTCGCAAGCAGCATTGGACTCATACTGTTTCAGCAGCTTGTCAAAGTCCCTGTTCTGCTTGCAATTCGCCAGAACTTGCAAGCTGTACTGGTGGTTCCTTACAAACTCCTGGTAGATGTTCAGCATGGGCAATAGGATGTCGAAGAGATCGGCTACAGGAAGAGAAAACAAAGGCAGGCTCATTTAAACTAAGGAGAAAATACAGTCTGCATTCAATGTATTCACATTTTCCCATTTATATGTATCACTAAGTCTCTGTTGAATTTTGTTATAGCGTAAAAGGAACCGGCCCTGATCTTGAAGTCAAGGTAATTTTAAAAAAAAATGTATTGAGTTGGCAAGCCTGCAGAATGCTTATCTGAAATGATGGAACAATGTTTTATGGAGGTGTCATTATTGCAGACCAGCGTGTCTGCAGAGATAGCAGGAAGTCAGACGTCACAGAGTGTGTTTGACTAAGACGCTGTGCGTCAACAGCTCGTCCTTGATGGTCCGTCTGACAGCCTGCTGTGCACTGTCTCAATCACTGAGGAGCTCTGTATAGATGCCACATGCAGTAATTAGGCTTGTGAATGGACATGCTGAAACCTTGCTGCTTACCTAAAACCAATGTGGGCCAGTTTGCTATCCTCGCCTTCAAGCCTTGGTGGAATATCTCATGTAAGAACATGATGGTTTCACTGGAAAGAGAAGTCGAAATTCAATACCTCTCACTGTTTTTGTTTTGATCCAATATTTACACATACACCGAAAACAGTCAGTTCTTTAAGCCCCATGGGTATTTAACAGCTCTAAGCATGAACCACTCACAAAATTATACACTTAACTATCTGCAACAATTTTAAAGACATGTAGCTTGGCAAAATGCCTTTAAAGGGCTAAAGTCTGTGAAAACATATGAAAACAATTTAATATAGTATGCAAACACTGGCACCACTTACGATCAAGTTGATACAGATCATATATTGAGACTAAGCCTGTTTTATATTCCTCATGTCATGAAAACTCTTTATATATATATGCACATCAACAGTTCTGCCCCAAAAATTCATGCTGAGTTAAGTTTCAGTCCAGTTTTTTCTTACAAATAAGAGTTATGAAATAAGTGGACAACAGACAATAGCAACTGCTAAAAACAAAAAAAGTGACAGATTTCACTGGTATTTCTAAACAGAATATATAGAGACATAAATATCAAACTTCAAAAAAACAGAATGTTTTGGGTTTGGGCAACTGTGCAATCACAAAGTAATAATTAATTACTAAAACTATCCAAAAAAAATCGCTAGTAATTATCATACATTCAGAAAGGAGATTGTTGGCCTTAAAATATAACTGGATAGTTTTCATGACTCAAATTATTTTACGCTATTGAATAAGCTTCGCTCATTTCTGTAACTATATATTTTTTTCTGCTGAGAAGATCCTAAAACATTTCATGAGGAGCATATACGCTGAACAACAGGTTTTGTGAGGTTTTATATTTTCTTTTTATCCTGGATACACCCAAGAACCCAAAAGCACTCAACACACACACATATACCTGTTGAGGAAGATGGTGCTGACATCATCATGGCTGATAGGTGGTTTCTTGGAGCTTGCAGCCATACGGAGCGGCCTGAGGAAACAGTTGACCAGAATGGAGAGCTGATGGACATACTCAGTCTCAGCCTCCACCATATTGAAGACGATTTGGTTCCTCTTCCTCATGCTCTCAGCATGAGGGGAGCAGATGTAGTCCTGAACGATGATTTTCCACTTCCTCCTACAAAGCCAGCCTCGCATGAAACTCTGAACCTGTCACAGCAAAGGTCATACAGGGCAACGGTTAAATGAATTAGAACTTACACCTCAATAACCTGAACATGATTATGGTATTTAGATACACTACAGGAAAAATAACTTTTCTCATTCTAGTCAGTTTTATTATACTGGTTCATATAGCACTATTTTCCATATCATGATATTTTGATATTGTGGAAGTCCCTCTGTTGCTGCACACAGCACCTCCCCAGGGACCCTGAAAGTGCACTGTGGTATCTGGCAGAATTTGGAGGCTCGAAGTCAACAGCTTGAACACTTTGCCTTACACTATTCCAGACCAGTTTTGCAGTATGGCATGATGCAGTATCTTGTTAAAAGAGGCCAATGTCATACAGTGTATGTTCTGTCAGAGCCAGCATCAATTTTTCAGCAACATGTGCTTCAGTAGCTCTTCTGGGGGCTCGAACCCAACAGGGTAGCCTTTGTTTCCCACATGCATCACTGAGACAAGGGTG
The DNA here is from genome assembly GCA_037832545.1 of Rhabdalestes septentrionalis. NCBI lineage: Eukaryota > Metazoa > Chordata > Actinopteri > Characiformes > Alestidae > Rhabdalestes > Rhabdalestes septentrionalis. Next base: position 5,966,369 of record JBBMFX010000037.1, on the reverse strand, counting down.
CCCATAACCCTGTCAATTTTTCACCGGTTGTCATTCCTTGGACTGTTATTTGTAGATACCCACTACTGCAGACCAGAAGCACCCAGGAAAACATTTCTGTAGATGCTCTGACCCAGTTGTCTAGCAATCACAATTCAATTTGGTCCTTGTCAAAGTCAGTCCAATCCTTAGGCTTGCCTATTTTTCCTGCGTCCAATACATCATCTTCAAGAACTGACTGCTCACTCGCTGCCTAATAAATCTCATTCTTTGACAGGTACCACTGTATTGTTCCAGATCAATGTGTACGCAATATAAATATATAAGAACTAAATGCTTTATCAGTTCTCTCAATTCGTATTATTTTTTTTAAACTAATTTCTTGTTAGACCCTAATGAGTCAGTTCAACAAGCCTTGGGACTCTCTTTCCGAGAGAATCAAGAGGATGTGATTTGAGACAGCAAAATGTGTGCATGAGAATAACCAGGAGCAAATCAAATAAAGATTAAGATCAAGAAAAATGTTCACAATTTTCTTCTTAACCTTCAGCCTGTAGTGTACTGTGGCATTTCAGAGCATGTCATTGCTTTTGGTACCTTTTTAATTTTCTTGATATCTGGGTCTTCCTCTTCTTGGTTCACATGGTAAGGACGCATTCTCTCCTTGGTTTTGTTCAGGGCTATGATCTACAAGAAAATTCAAAGTCATGATGAACTACTGAAAGTTTTCAAATGAGAGAACATACACACATCAGAAACAATTCAACAAAATGGGTGCAGAACTTTTTACACTGTGAGAGAAATGGGAAGTTGAATGCGTAGATGGAAAACTCAAACAACGGCTAAGTACAGCTGTCAGCCAAATTGGCTTGGCCTGCATTTCATTTGTTCTGATAATTATTTGATTCAGAATGACATGCAGTCAGAAAGCACCTGGATCTCATACACTCACTGGCCTCAATGAATATTCAGTTTGTCAGGAATGTGGGGCACTACAACCTGTGTGGGTGCTCTGACAGCAGATAACCATCTCACTTCCTCTCTCCACACACACAATCTTCTCTCTTCATTCAGGATCCCGCATCAAACGCTTCGCTCACCAAGCCCTTACCAGCTATTTAGTCTGTAAGCAAATTACAGCTTAAATGTCCTGTAGGTCATTGTCACTGAGCTCGTTTTACGGGCACTGGCCACACAGGCTGCAAGCAGTGTGTAATCCTAGGAGATTACAAGGTGTGTGAATGAACATTTATTTTCTGGGCTTAGGAATTAAAAGTAACCTGCACTACTGTTTGTGATATTAACAGCAATAATTTAAACATGTTCAGATTTCACTGCCCATACAAATGATGCTTTAACTACATGATTTATGTAGTACCTGCTAGCACTTGGAACAGACCACCAAACAGGCAATGGAATGATTTTGTTTTTGCTATAGTCATTTATTAAAGTGCCCATGTAAAGCAGAAGGGTTGAGCTCATTTATTTCTTTAGGTAAGTATATTGAGAAGTGGTACCTCTCATATGTCTTTTATGTCTCCATATACAGGGCATCCAGAAAGTATTCACAAAGCTCCACTTTTTTCACAGAACCCTATGTTACAGCTATATTCTAAAGTATGTTATGAATACTTTTGGAATACTGTAAATGTATTAAAAATGAATACATAAATAAAATATTTCATAACGTTTGCTCAATCCTTTGTTGAACCACCTCTGGCAGCAATTCCAGCCTCAAGTCTTTTTGAGTATGATGCTACAAGCCCGGCAACCTATTTTTTGTGAAGTGCCCCCATTCTTCTTAGCAGAACCTCTCAACCTCCATCAGGTTAGATGGGAAGCATCAGAGCACAGCAACTTTCATATCCTCCCAGAGATGCTCAATCAGGTTGAAATCTAGACTCTGGCTGGGCCACTCAACATTCACAGATTGCCCTGAAGACACTGCTTTGTTTTCTTGGCCATGTGCTGAGGATCATTGTCCTGTTGGAAGATGAACCTTTGCTTCAATCCGAGGTCCATAGTGCTCTGAGGCAGGTTTTCATTCAGGATGTCTTTGCACATTATTGCATTCATTGTTCCCTCAACCCTGACTACTCTTCCAGTTCCTGCTGCTGAAAAACATCCCCACAGCATAATGCGGCCTCCTCCATGCTCCACTGTAGTAAAGGTATGATGACCAGTGCCTGGTTTCCTCCAGACATAACGCTTGGCATTCAGGCCAAAGTGTTCAATCTTTGTTTCATCAGACAAGAATTTTATTTCTGGTTTGACAGATTTCAGGTGACTTTTGTCAAACTCCAGATGGGCATCCTTAAGGAGGAGTCCTAGTAGTTCCAAACTTCTTCTATTTACAGATGATGGAGGCTTCCACACTAATTGGGATCTTCAATGCTGCTGCAATGTTTTGGTAGCTTTCCCCAGAGTAGCTTTCCAAAGTCCCTGTTGGTGTAATATTCTGGCGTTCCACAACTTTTGTCCATATAGTGTCGATGATTTTAATCCCAGAAAACATACTCAAAAGATGTTAAGGGTCACAGCCAACAGCCTCACTTTTGCACTTGTCAATCACAGTTTCTTATTTTAGCTTTTGTTAAAGTGAGCAAAAAAACCTGCTAGATGTCCCAAATTTGATCTGAATGCTCTTTCCACTGCTGTCAGTTGAAATTGACTTTTAATGAATGTGCAGACTGCAGAGCAAGCCTTGTAGATGTCATGTTTATTATCAATGACCTGTAAATGCTATGTTTATCATTACAATGGCAAACTAGTTATTGATTCTAACCAACTAACATATTATAATCCATTAACTGTCACAACCCTAAATAAGTGCACACTTCCTTCAAGGGCACACCCAGAAAAGCCATTGCTCAGTGCTGCAGCAGTAAGCAATGGAGGCAACTTAGCAGACAAGCATTGAGCACCTTTAAAAAATATGGTTGCACAGAAAGTATGCACTTGTAGAGGGATTTTACTCATTTGGGGGTATACCCCACCTACACTAAGTGCTCTACTACTCCCCTAAAATTAAGTATTTATCATGGACATAGCAGACACTGGCTTTGCTAACTCATATGTTCCTCAATGAGCCCTGCACTGACATTTGCACAGTAATGAGCATTAACATTTTGCTGATCCTATGATGCAAATAATGGGACTTGATTTCTGTCCCCATATTGACTAGATTAATCCTTTGGGAAAAGCAAATCCCTAGTAACACATAATTGGAATGGAAGAGATGTAGGACTTGGAGCTTACACTACCTCTCACAGCATCTCAACAAGATTTCAGAGAAAGAGGTTAAAACGACTAATGGCACAAAGTCCACATTTACATTTAGTCATTTAGCAGACCAACTTACAAAAATGTACAAATAGTGGAGGCCAAATAAATAAAAAAATTACCAAAAATAACATCTAAGAGAATGCCCAAATTACCTAAGAGACAAGCTAAAAAAAAAAAAAAAACTAATGGGATGTTTAACTAACAAACTTAAACTAAATTGACTTTTAATACCTACATTGTCATGCATTTAACCTATTGGTTTACCAATAATGGACAAGATTAAATTTAGTGATTTGTAGTGAATTAAATCTGTGTATATAGATCACAAAGAATTCTACTCCAATGAAGAATAAATCAATTCATCTCATAGTTTGTACCATAAGTTTCTAATGTTCTCTCTGTATACCAACATTATAGATTAGATGATGCAAGTTTACACTTAGAGTTTAATCATAAACTGTTTAACCAATGTAATTCATTTGGCTTTCAGAAATTACAGCCATTTTTCACAGACACCCTTCACAAAGTAATTGAACAATGCAATATAAATGTGCATTGTATTTTTGGAAGAAATTGGAGTCTAGAACCCATGGACATCACCAAATGCTTAGATTACTCCCTTAAGATCCTTTACCAAGCCTTTAATGCTGCTGACTTCAGTTGCTTGTTTGTTGGTCTTTTCGTCTTCAGTAACTGAAAAGCATGGTCTATTGTGTTGAGATCAGGTGACTGACTTGGCCAATGAAGAATATCCCATTTTTTACAAATCTTTTAATATTGTTTTGCTTTGGCAGTGTGTTTTGGGTCATTATCCTCGTTCCCTATAAAGCACCTTCTAGGACTAAAACAAGGCAGAATCGCTCTGCTATCGTATTACTTCCGCTATCATTGTTTCAAATGGACTGTTGTAACTGATGGGCATTTCATCTATTTAAATCAGCACTTTATTTTGCTCTCCGTGAAAATGGTGGAAAATGTCTCAACAACCTAGTGCAGCGTAGCCATCGATGTTGCTCAGCATCTTAGTGTGTCTGTACTGTTTAATTGCTAATTATAATTTAGTAGTGTGTTAACATAATGTTTGGGACGATTGTAAAACTACTTCCATCAGTCTACAATGTCACAGATGAGAGACGACTGTTCCAATAATTGGTAAGTTTAATATGGAGTTTGGCAAGTGCCTTCACTGTAAGGAGTGTGGCATCTTTAATCCAGCCCAGCCCCTCTCTCCATCACTAGCACTAAAGTAAAGTTTAATGGTGTGAAGTGTACATAAGTTATGTATCTGGTTTCATAGTAAGAGGAGTGCATCCAGACTTTAACTGGTGTGTGTCCGGTTGCATTTGGGGAAGCTTGCCCCCAACTCCGGCTGTAGATCCACCACAGCAGGGCGATTTAGCCCACCCCCTTCATAAAGAACAATGGAGAGGTTTTTGGCTAAAACCCCCAAATCCCCATTTAGTAGAAGAGCAAAACAAAGCTTGTTAAAAATGTCTCACAGAGACCTATCAGCTCCTGTAACTTGGCATGCCTGAGTGCTTGCCCCATGGAGCAACACCGCATGCGTGCAGAGGTTTGTGTGCCTGTTGCTCTGTTTCTTCAGGAAGGAGAGCTTCATGGTTGGTCTCGTTGGAAAGGTCTCCTGGAGACCTGATAGTTTTGGAGTTTGAAGTGGCTGAGTGCTTACCCCCCAGAGTAATTTGGTTTGGAACATCTGTGCTCATATTAAGAGGCCTTTCATGTTGCATAACAGGCTATCAATATAGATGCTTATAAACACAAAAGTATGATTTTATCCGATTACTCGATTAATCATTGAAAAATCGACAGAATGCTCAATTCCAAAAATAGTTTATAGTTGCAACCCTAGCGCCTTCCACTCTCTTTGGCAGCATTTGACTAAAACTGCACAAAGAGTGAGTTCTATATACATTTGGCAGTAGCTATTATGAAGCAGTTCCACTAGGGTGAATCACGAATGACCCTGAAAGTGAATAGGTGATGTTTACCTCTGCTTTGAGTCTTTCAATTTCCGTGTCCTGGTCCTCCAGCTGTGTGCGCAGTTGATTGGCTGCTACCTTCTCTGTCTCCACGATCTGCACCAGGTGGATGTACTTCTGCATGAGCACTTCACGCTCAATGATGATGTCCGAATAACTTTATCAAGGGGAAAATGAGAAGATTGGCACAGTTGCTACAAATAAGAATTCATTACTGGATCAGCATTCGTCATTGCATGAGGCACAGGTGAATTATCACAAAAACACTACATGCATCAAATTTCATGCTGTGTTTAATTGTTGAAAAACATGTTTATTCACTAACAAGACTGATGGCAGAACTTTAGTGGTAACAATTGATGAAATGTAAATGTATCAGGAGGAAAATGCAGAGGGGTTCATTATACATATGCTGTAAAATACTGGGTGTCCCTTGATTTCAGTTGGGAAAATTGTACCCTGATGGCTAGGGAGTTGCCACTGTGATTGGAAGGTCATTGGTTGGAATCACAGGACTGCAAGTGGCACCAGAGCGGTACCCTTGAGCAAGGTACTGTCCCCACACACTGCTTCCCTGATGACACGTCACTGGCTCCTCACTGCTGCTCTTGGTGAATGGGTTCAGTGAGGAAAATAATTTCACACTGTTCACACCAGAGCTGAGCTGTGGTTTGTTCATGGGTGATAAAAAAAGGCCACTTTACATAACGTATCTGATAATATTTTGTGTCATAAATTTATACGAAGCACATTTTGACACATTTTTCTCACATCAAACAACTCTAAATGGCTTTGTTTATATCGCAGACATTTGATTATACACACACTTTGAAACATTTACAGATTTTCTTTTGTTTGTTGTCAATTATTTTGCAGTTCATCATTCAAAATGTCAAAAAAAGGATTAAGTGTTTGCTTGTTTATTTATGGTAATATTATTTTAGGTCAGCTTTGATTTAACCATACTGTATATTTTTTGTTCAGGTTGCAGTTCATACATGAAGTCTTAACAGGGCAAAGAAATCGGAGAACTGAAATGTACAGAAAACTCTGAATAACATATGTGTGATGTACATTATGTGTGGAATAGGCCTGTAACAATAACAAATTTTGCTGGATGTAATTTGTTCCAGAAATTATTGCGATAAATTATAATATTGTCCCTATGTCCATTTTCAACTGATGTAATGATAATGACATAATAATGCAAATGCACCCTTTCAAAGATACATAAACCTTTACTTCTAAAGAACATATAACACTGGGACTGGAAGACATTGTAAGACAGCAGTGAGGGGAATTACGGCGCCATAAATAAACAGTGTTACTAACGGCGATTATTTTTTCAGTAACAAGTAATCAAACCAATTACTGTTTCCCCCGTTACAGCGCCGTTACCGTTACTGACAATAAAATG
>JBBMFX010000037.1:5942773-5959588 GCA_037832545.1 Rhabdalestes septentrionalis | reverse complement strand
AAAGCTGCTACTGATAATCAGAAGTATAAGAATATTCAGTAAGTATTTATGTAAATGTAAAATAATCCTATAAAAGTTGTTTTTTTAGATTTAGATTCAGATTTGTTAAAGACGAATAGGAAACAAGAAAACAACACTCAGTGTGAGACCTGGATTGTGTCAGTCACAAACATTAGAATATGTAAGCAAAACATAAAGTCCAAATATTTTAATATAAAATCAACTGTAAAACAATCAATGGGCTTATCAACACACAAAGCATTGATATTTGCCAAGTTTGGCTTAATTATGATTCTACTGATGATAATAAACTAAGAGCCGTGTGGGAGCTGAGGGAGCCGAGCACAGTATGAATCTCTGAAAGAAAAAAAAAACCTTTCCGTCCAGTAAGTGGGACGGCCGTACGCAGTGGCTTAAGTGGTATTCACAGCTTAAATGCGTACCTAATTTGAGTAACTTCATTCCGCATGCCCGGTCCAGCCTGGCCCTGCACCGCGAATTAACGGCCCGAGACGAGACACCGGTCATTGTCGGGCCGGATTAAAAAGACCAATGGTCACCCCTGCCCTTGCTAATATTTTACTACAAATGCGACATACCGGCTAGCACAGTGGTTCACCATGTCCATCATGTCGGTTTAAATCCAAAGTGCTTCCACACTGAAGCTGTCGCGTTCGGCTTTGTCAATAGGATTTTTGGTAGAGGAAAAACACGAGGAAAGAAAATAAGCATGCAAATGAAAATTATTGCGGCTGGAAAATTATCGACCTCATTTTAATTATCGTGCAATTAATTAATTTATTGTTTATCATGATCAGGTCTAGTGTGGAAGAGTTCATTTAACAGGAGACTCCCCGGTCTTTCTCTTGCACACATGCAAATACTAGAAGGAATACAACAAAAGATATTTGTACATATACTGTGCATATTTTAATATAATAATTAATTAATCGTAGTATTATTAAAATTATTATACTCCTGATATTATGAAAAAAATCATCACCATAAAAATATCTTCATTTCATTTTTTATTCACTAGGGTTATTAATGTTTTTTTACACCTATATTTTTTCTGGACAGTGCACACTCAATCCACTTGCAGATTTTACACAAAGGGAGCAAAAAATTCTCCAGACTTGTAAGGGTTAATTTATACACATGCGCAACATAGATTACAGATTATATTTTTGAAGGCATATACACTTCATGCACGATTGCAGTGTCTTTAAACAGGTTCATTTCATGGCACAGGCAGGTTCCAGGGGATTTCAGAATCTGCAACCACAGAGAAACTATTCTTATTGCTTCCTAAGGGAAATGGCAAAAAAAACATGAAAAGACTTGCAAAACATAATATGTAGCAGTGTGGAAGAAATGAAATGGCCTGACAGAATGGCATGTTAATACTCTGTTTTATTTTGCTCTGTGGTAGAGCTAAGGATTGTTGTAAGCTTATGCGTCAACAGTGGGAGAACACAGGGGTTAGTCCCACTGCTCATGGTCACATCTGTTCAGGAGTAACCCACTAATCTGTCTCATTCCAGCGGATCGCACCAGTGACGCAACCCAAATCGAAACGCAACAGCCCCACTTGTAAAAAGAGCCTGTCTGAGAAATGCTTGCCAAACAGTGAGCGCCTCACATCCCAGATGGCCTGTGTGCACACGTTTGTGTGTGTGTGTTGTGTCTTTTGTGTGTGCTGTCGTTGTATCCCTCTTGTCTGTCTTTCATTTTGTGACTGATCAAATAGTTTTTTAAAAAGTGACAAATATATCCCTCGTGATAAACTAGCGCCTCAAGGGGGAAACCTGTAAAAACAATGTCTTCTGAAGTAGTTAATTGTTTTCGCAGCAGTGCTTTCTTAAAAAGTCAGAGGGAGTAAGGAACAACAGAGCTGTCAAACTCAATGCTGTTTATTAGGTGCGGGGATGCTTTGCAGTGACAGCAGTAAATGCGCAGAGCGCTAAACAGTGCGCTTGGCTTACTCTACTTTAAACTCTGGCCTCTTCAGTCGCTAAACCTGGGAGCAAAGATACACACTGAACTGCATGGCCGAGGATATATTCACGTACAATATATCATTTATAAACCATTTCCATGATTCAAAAATATGGCACTGTATTCAAATGAGCCCTCTAACCAATTGCAATGTTTTTTGTACTCAGTGTTCCTGAGGGTGATTTGTTTCCATGGGTGATTTGATAGATACACTCACGCAAGTCCAGCTTCTGATTTAAAATATGAAACTACATATTTTCTACATATATAGATGTTTCAATTGTTCTTGTTTTTCTATTTCTAGATTTTTACACAACACTGCCCCACAGAGGCTGTGACCACAGGCACTCCTAGGTCCAGGGTAACAGTATTGAAAAAGGTGGTATTTTTTTTATTATATTGGTCAAAATAATGGGGACCAGTCATTAATTAGGCCACATTGTTGATTCACCAATGGGTTTTATTTTCAAGCCTAAATGCAAATGCAATATGCAGTGACATCATCATTAGTATTTCTGTCTGTATTATTCAGCACCATCATACACACATATATACACTCACACACACACACACAATCAGGTGGGTGTACCTGGCCTGTTGGATGACCTCCACCCATTCATCGCACTCTGTTTCCTCTTCAGTACGCAGCTCCAGAGGCTTCTGGCCATCGTGGCCGAACACAATGAGGAAATAGTGCTGTGGAAAGACACAAACAGTCTCAGCAGGTGTAAAGGGGAGAGTTAGCACAAATCACAGAAACTCAAAAAAAAGTCTTAATGACGCTGGTCCTTCACCAAACACCCTGTTAACAGCAAATAAATGTGAATAGGGACGAATTAGCATTATGCAAATTAGGTCCAAAGACTGATCCCTGTGTAATCTAACACTTCTAACTACTCCCACTAAGTAAAATGTGTCCAAATGGGTGCCTATATTTGAAAACTTGGGGTGGGATACACTAGAAGCCATACAATTCTTCTGCAAGGCTTAACAGGGTCATATTCTGCATTTTACTTTTCCCTGATTTACACTTGTGTTGTTTTATATAAATTACACTCAGTAGTTCAATAATTACATGACCATTTCTGAACTTCATTTCACCACTTTGTTCCTGTGTATTTGAGACGGTTACATAAACAACTGTTCTGACCGGTTGTCCTATATAACACCTCTTTCAAGTGTATGGAAGGGGCTAAACTGCCATAAGCTAAACAAGCAGATATATGCAAATGTCTTGGTTTCTGTGACATCACAAAACATATTATGTTTAAATGGTATTTACATACATTAGTGCATCAAATCAAATTTAATTTTCCGTCACATATTTGTGAATTGTGAGTTTTGCAATAGGTTTTATTACCTCTGACTGTAAATGTTTACTTCCAAAAGGAACTTAATGTAGCAAAAGTAAATCTGATGAAGACTCAATCAAATTTTTCAATAAGACAAAACAACATTCAGAAATACTAAGTGATTCAAAGAGGTAGATGAACAAGACATTAGGATTCAAACAGTAGAGTTCCTGTTGATATAATAACAGTGGGCTTAAAAGATATTCAGAGTATTATTAATTAAAAAAAGAGAACACTGGTTGCTGGGCCGCCATGTATAAATATACAACATTGTTTTCATCATACTCCTACGAAAAGTAGACGGCACAGCTTTTAGAGCTTATATATACTGTCAACCCATATATGCCCTTGTGCTCCACATACAGTTGTGACATCAACCTGTCTTACGCCCCACTGAGGGTAATGACCCAGGGGTAAAATATGGCTTAGAGGAAATTAGATGAAAACATGAGAGCAGTGGATGAAGAGTGCAGCCTGGGGCCATTGCCCAGGCAAATAAATACACAGAGCAGCTGTGGAGGAGAAAGTTGAATCAGCTATTGTCATTCTGGCCTGAGGGTGAAGAGATGGTGTGAAGTTAAGGGCACCTGTTAATGTATGGACTAAAAGCTGTCAAAGCCCCACTATGCTCTACATGTGACCCCAAGCAACTGGTCTTACAGAAGATTAAAAACAATGAGCAATACTTTAGTTTATTCAAATAACTCTACTTCCTGCATATAATGCCCACAGTTCAAGCTGCATGCAAGATGCATAGAAAAATGCAAGAAAAGATATTGCTCCATGTGCTGTGGGGTTAATGCACTGATTTTCGAACTAAGATTCGAAACATTTCTCTCCAGCTTATATAATTATGTACAGCTTATTATACATATACATACATATTCTCACATGTGCATAAATACATATACTTTTCTAAGTTTACACATACATATATACATTACAATATACATGTCCATATTTTATATTTTTTAGATTGTATAGTTTATAGTTATACTGTAACATTGGTATAGTTTTTTTTATTCATTTTTTGCTGCACTTACAAAGGTATGTTAGCCTAAACATGGTTTAAGTACATGATCCTGTCAGGCTAATGTCTGAGTTATGAATGAATATTTTAACACATTCATTAAAAAACACATTAACATGAAAAAGCACTATGCACCTATTAGCTTGATATTATCCATATGAATGTCAGTTACCAGTGTTCCTAAATCTGAGAGGGTAAGTGGTGATCATTATTACCATAAAATTTAAACAAGAGCAAGATTCAGACACAGAGCATTAAAGTGTTGCCAGGTTCTAAGATTTAATTTGTTCTGCTCTCTATTAGGTCATACTGTAGGACAGAAATAATGGCACAGCTGTTAGGGAAAATGACATCGCTGCGTTAGCAGTGCACTGGAGATTCCAAAACCAATTTTACTGTTTCATTCTCGCCAACATACTTTTAAGTCAAGTGAACCCTCTCTGAGAAAAATTACTTTATTTCAGTACAAGGAAATATAAAACAGCTGGCTTGGTGAACTCACACTGACATTACATTTAGTTGCTACTAATTAAGACTTATTTGCTTTCATAAATTCCGCAGAAGTCTAAAGGTTATATTCAGCTCTAACCCAGTGGTTCAACAAGCCGGTTCTCAGCAAAGCCCAGATGGTCCACATTTTTGCTCTGTCCCCATGTGTTACAAAAGGGTTTGGAGCAAAAATGTGACCGTCTGGTGGTCTCTGAGGACCAGTTTGAGAATTGTTAGACAAGTGAGCTTCAAGAACAGAACTTTTCAGTAATTCCTCTATTAATCTGTGACCACAGTGTTACCAAGTGACTGGGGCAATTTAAAATGTCTCATCATTCCTCCCAAAATGGGACTAATAAATGAATTACACAGTTCTGGACAACACTGGGTGCTTAAGGGCACATTGTAGTCAAGTCAAGTCAAGTCAAGTAGTTTTATTGTCATTTCTACCATACACACAGTACATAGTAAAAACAAAACAACATTCCTCCAGGGCCATGGTGCAACACAAGAGAAGAACAGAACACAACAGAACAGAAACAGAACACAAGTGCAAGCAGGCTCGAGCACAAGAGCAACAATACAACTTAACAAGACAAGAAAACATTCAGTGCAAATTGAATGGCAACATTCAGGGTAAATACAGTATTGACCAGTACTATATTCAAGCAGCAGAGATGTGCAAAGGATGCAAAAAAGACATCATTCATTTTGCTATAAAAAATACTGGAAATACTTTTAAAAGATTTTTTAGCAAAGTGAATTAAACATGCCAGAGTATGTTTAGAAATGTAACAGTGCACCTATTGGTTAATTATACGAAAGGGCTCATGTATGGAGTTTCGTGTCATCTTCAGAAATTACATTCCGCTGTTTAAACTATATAATAATAAACAGCCATATGAATAATTGTGATTAGCAACTAGGGAGGTGCGATATGACGATATGAGATCGTGAAGACGATCTGTGTACTGACATCTGCCAAAGCAGAGAGATCGTAGTATCGTCTAAAGACTACATTCCATCAACCAAATCACACTATTTTCTAGTCCATTTAATGCCTGCCTTATAGAAACGGCGCTCAACCCACCAACGTTCGGTTTTAATAGGTATTATGATCAGTTAAAAAACATTTATCTTATACTGTTGCCTTCTCAGCCACGGCTTAAGCAGCTGCATCTTTGGTTCCTTACTCTCGGCCACAGATATATCTTTTCCACCAGAACGCATTTCCACAGTTTTCAGCACGAATTTGTGTAAGAAAATTTCACCGTTACATTCATGGAGGGCTCTAAAATAGTTAAGTTCAAGCCATTCTGCTTTTCTCAGACATTCATTTACAGATATTAGATTAGACATGAAACTGTATTAATATTTATTCATGTTAATAGAGTGTATGAGCGGGTCAGTTCAGTTCACGGCCACGCAGCCACAGTTGAGCCTCTTTAATATTTGGAGCTCAGAAAAAGGCGGTTAAAATGCAGCAAACATTTCTTATAAGTGTTTAGCATGGCCCCAGTAATGTTTTAGCTTACAAACTACTAATAAAACTAAAAAAGCAAACAGAACAACTAAAACACAACAAATACGGGTTATCTTAGCTTCTTGCTCGAAATAGCTGTTCCACCTTTAAATATGTAATGTGAATCGAAACACGATTTAAGGTGGAATGTGTAATTCAAGCGAGACGCTAAGAGGCTAACTGTAGCTGCCACCTAATACAACTGATAAATACACGGTTCTGAGTGACAGAGTCGTTAGAGATGAATTTTGACAGTTTATTAGTAATAGCAGAGTTAATAATAGTTTAATGTAGTGGTTGAAAGCTGAGCTGTTAGCCGTTAGGGCTCCCGGTGACAGTTAGCAGCTAGGCTAACAGCCCATCCGGCCGATTTTCTCCCTCTAACCCAGTTTTTTTTTGCACCAGCACCTGTCATTGTTCGGTCGAAGGTCGAAACACGCAGCACCAGTTCTAGACTTGTCACCATGGCGGTGGAAAAGAGCTAAGAGTGGGTCCAAAAATTAGACGGTTTAGTGCAGAGTGTACTTTCCTCCCTTGGAACGGGAGCATTTATTTACTTTTTTCGAAAAGAGCAGAGTGACACTCACAAACAGAGCTGTCATTTAAAACTGCGAACACTCCACGCGCTAACCACACACTGAAATACGACATCTCCCATAATCTGAATATTTTTTCATCCAAAACCGGTGAGTGCAGCTACCAGGCCAGTTTCTCCTCCCTCCTACAAGCTGCAGCTTATAAAAATGAAAAGAAAAATCTAAAATGCAATATGAGCATTTTTTCCATTTTTGATTTGAGCTCAAAATGAGAAATCGGAAAAACGAGCTGTTATCCGTTTTGTCTTTTTTGTTTTGGTAACAAAAACGGAAAATACGAGTGGTTTTTCAGATTTTTTGGTTTTGGTTTCATACTGAAAAACGAATGAAAGAATGATACACGGATTCACCCACCCCAAACTGATCCGTCAGGTGATCCAAAACACCCCACCCCACCCAACCTACAAATCTACGTGACCCGACCCGAGGAAAAAAACATAGTTTACAACACGTTTTGATCCATAATTAACTGCATTTTGTATCTATTTATTTGCCTGGGACTACTTTAATATATGGAAAACGTGGAACACTAAATATTGTGGAAAACAAAGTAAGATTTGGACAGGAGAGTAGTCACACCACAAGTAGCTGCGGCAACATGTACAAAAGAAAACAACCCACGCTGACACAGACTTTTGAGAAAGGCTCCACATGAGAGGACAACCAAGCGATGGAAAGAGATAACAGAGGCAGTTACCTTTTACCTCAGAAAAGACCGGGTTCCCATCAAAACTGTAGGAAACGCAGGGTTTAAAATCTGCTCACTTTTTTGTTTTATCTATAATCCCATTTTAGACACAGTATTGCACTTTATTTTTGTTCAGAGGGAACCACATATTACCTCTAAAAGATTAATAAAGTGTATACACGTAAACTTAAATTTCCTGTTTATTGTTTTATCTTAAGATGTATTGTCATGTCATGTTTAATGACTGTGTTGAATAATTTAAACGTTTGAGTTGTATTAGTTGCCATTTTTATTTTTTACCATTTTATTTTCTTGTTCTTGTCGATATTTTGTTCTAACATTTAAGTATTTAAGCTTTAAATAAACATGTTGGCAACATTTAAATCAGTTTATAAATGTTCTTTGGCCTAAATGGTGTTTTGATATTTAGGAATATATTTTTACAAAGGTAAATATTTTGGTTGTACTGTTCAGTAACTTGCAAAATAGTAAAAAAAAAATCTATAGTCACAAAGTAATATAAATACGACGATAAAATCGAAATCGTGATTTAACTGTAAAAAAATTGTGATATGAAATTTTTGCCATACTGCCCACCCCTATTAGCAACTGAACATCATTATTTTACACAGGTAATTCAATAGTGTTTACGCTCAGTACAAGCTTAAGGTCCAAAGAAACCAGCTAGCTGTCTCTAAACGCATCATATAGTATGAAGACATGTCTGAGCTTTTGTTTTTAAAAGATCAATAATGATTCTCAGTAAATGTATTTTTGCCTCAACCCAACATACATAAACACACCCATTTTACATTCCATTTTTTAGACAAACATGATTGTCAGAGTTTATAACAGGGGAAAATAATTGTGATTTTTGGGATATTTGTGACAGGTCTCATTCAGTTTTTTTCACATATTGCATCTACTTAGTTCTTCAGTTCTGCATGGCTAACATACACCAGCAATGCATTTATAAAAGAACAAATATACATGGCTGTCAGCTATAATGTACCATTTAGCAATAGTTACCCCTGTATTGTTTACAATATGTAAAAAAATACAACAAAACAGGAAATACATAATTAAGGGAAAAATTTAATGCATTGATTTGCCAATCTAGAGGTTGTAGACCTAATTATCAGGAGCATATAGCTGCTAAGCAAGAAAATTTTCAAAATGCACAAAAAAAAACAAGCACACAGGCAGTACTCTGAGATGAAACATCCACTGCACTGTGTGCAAGCAGGCCAGGGCTAGCCTTCTTATGTGATGCCAGGTTACGATGTGTGGGATTACATATCAGTGTTACCTAACCATACATCGAAAAAGCAGAAGAAGTGAGCCTTTTCTAAAGACAAATCCTCATCTGTTTCCCCCCCAGTCCAAGGCAGCTACATTGTATCCAGTGACCCAGCACAGTATGTAAACACAGTGGCGGTATTTGAACTGGCCAGCGGTTAAGAACTTGGATGATATCTGAAGGTATGAAAACAAAACCATGACCTGTTTCTATCTGGTGTTGCTCCCATGTAAGGCTAAGAGGAGGAAAACATTAGGGCTGAACAACATATCACTTCTTAGACATAAAAAAAAACTGGCCTTTGCAATTAAGATAACAGAGCTTTGAACTAATCACAATGTAAAGTAGTTTGTGCTGAAAGCATATAAATAATCAATGATCAAAATAATGCAGGCCAATCTTTAGCCATGATATAATATTTATTGACCTATTTATTTCTAATGTATTACATGATTTACATTAATACTACCATAGTACTGGGGTTTTGTCCATGTAGTGAAGCCCTGGCTCTGAAATACAGCATATAAGTACTTTGTGAACACTCCTGCTTGTTCTTTTTTTTACAGGCATGTGTGTTTACGTACAAATACAATACATTGAACACCCGTACGTCTCTTCGACGAAGGTTGAGTTCGTGGGATTAATGGTTTTCTTGTTTTGAGTGCAGACATGCATGAGAGTTCTTACATAACCCTCACTAGATCTATTTAGAATCTTGCAGACTGGCTGCCTTTGGGACTCTACATTCCTCTCTGACCCTTTCAGCTGCCTGGAAACAACAAAGCCGCAGCGTTCAGGGGCTGACACCTTCTTGCTATATTGTCTGCTTTGTTGCCTAATTGTTCTTCTAGACCAAACTGGTCCAAATGTTTTATTGTTCATTGTTTTACATTTATTACTTATAAAGATCCTCACAGCCATCCAGCCATGAGGAAAAACAGGTTTAATAAAGGTTTAATATAAACGTCACCCCTGAATAGCGGATCCTGACAAGGTCTTTTGTGTATTATGTACTGCAATGACGTACAATACGAGTACTACATTGCTGCAGAGGGCTTCCTTGGCAACAGGATGCTTTCAAGGCCAGAGAGGGATGTGCTGGCTAGCTGACTGCACAGACAGTGCTCCTCAGCCACAGCCGCTCAAGTGCAGCAGCAAGTTTAACTGTCAAAACAAGTTTGCACCCATCACCCATCAGAGCTTAATAGAACATAATATGTTTATCTTTTTGCAAGCCCTCAGCACATGATAATACTAACAGGATGCGACTAATTTGATCAAGCTCACAAGCGTGCACACACCAACCCAAACAAACAGGTTTGGAAAAAAAGATAAACAAGCATCAAATTAGAAGTCTGATGAACTATTTACCCCTGTACATCTGCAATGAAGGATGACTGCATTAACTGTACTTCCTACAAACATCAAATCCTAACCACACATATTAATATGTAAGAAATATTGATTTCCATTTGTCTTTTTACAGTCGTTTTACAGATACACCAATGGTTGGTTTTTAGCTGTTTTTATTATGCTAAGCGTTTTTCTCAATGTGTAAGTTCATCCCCAGTGTGTCATTTTATGGACAAGGTCTGAGTCTAAATGCTGACTTTGTCTAAAACCCAGTCTAACCTGAATCAACATCTGTGTAGTATGGAATGATGACAAGTGGGCGGATATATAGACACTAACATAAAGATTCTCTTGTCCAGTTAATTGTGTTACAGCTGTAAGTGCAAGTAGTGTAATATTATTTGCTTGCCCAGACAAGGAGAACAATGATGTTATCCACTGCACTGCACCATCCGTTGCATTTCCAAGTTTCTCAAATGTGCCTTTAACGACTGCTTACGATTTCAGGACTAGAGGAGGAATACTGCACACATTCACTATGTCAGTCTCTCACTGTGTTTGTTTTCAGCATACACGCATACAAGATATTGCAAATGTTTAGACTGCATGGATCAATTACGCAACATGAATTGTGGAAGAATACAAAGAAAGAAGTCTCAAAGCTATTATTTTGTTTGTGCCCACATGATGTTGACTAAGGCCCTGCTGTTGGGGAAGTTTTAAACATTCACACACTAAATAGTAATGTTCGCTATTGAACCACTAATTAACTGTAATTTGAGTGATCTGATCATATTGCATGTACAAGACTGCATTCATACCTGTAATTAGAACTGTCCACTACTCCAAAATGTACATTAATGAACAGGCCTTGAGAGATGTGTAGACAGCAGGAGAAGGAACATTATTTCAAGAAATCAATTAAATCTTTTAAATTTGCCTCTTCTTTCTTTTGTCCACATGTTGATCAATCAAGATCCAGTGAGGAACACATTTAAATTATCTGTATTTTTGATCTGCACAGTTTTTAATGCGAAATGTATCTGTAATTTCTGTCCATCAGAGTTAATTAGCATTCAAAATGAAACACAGTAAGTATGTTGCATGTATTGACACTGCGTCGGTTACTCATTAGCATTATCCGACAGAAAAATCTGAATATTTATCCCAAAAACACCCCCATAAGCTGTATTTAAATTAAACATGCACATCTCTGTTTGCTGAGCAAGAGGACTGAATGTTAAAATAAAATTGCAATGCAGATTGGCTCAATTAAAACTGATCCACTGTTGATCATGTGTTGGCACTTGATTTAACTGCCACATATGTGTAATACATAGAGCAGCACAGTTAACACACTTGTTCACACACTTGTCTTATCTGGGAAATCTGAAAATACTAGGGGGCAGTTCAGGGCTTAAATATGTGCACAAGAATACAAGACATATTCTGACACTGCACTGCTGCTGGCGATGTCACATCACATTATTGTGAATGTTGCTCAACTTTTATGATCTTATTGCATCTCATACATGTGTTGCGTTAATTACTAAGAAATGGAGTATAGAAAAAGAGGAGAAAATATCTCCTTGTCTCCTGGTTGAGCCTTGCTGCTGAATGATAATGGGGAGCAGATTCCTTCTTATCAGTAGCCATCCTTTTTGTCAATGACCAGTCACTATCCAGTTTCATTAATATTTTTCCTTGCAACTCTTTAACCAGACAATCTCTAATAAATGCTGATTGTCACCTCTGGTAGACCATGGCCATCCCACTTCATCCTTCACTGTGAAGACAATATAGAAAAGGTAATAGAAAATGTATGGCCATGTGAACAGATATTTGCTTGCACACATGCAGTTCCCTATAACAGGTAGCAAGTAGTCTAACACTGACAGGTAAATATGAATAATATAACATGCCAGCAAGACACAAGCTATTAAATAATCAATATTTCACACAAGTACAATCACTTAACTCAAATAACATTGAAAAACACTGAACTACAGTAGCGTCAGGGAGCATGCAAATTAACTGACCCCCTCGACACTGCAGCCCCACTGCACTGCTAACCATGGAAGAATGTTTTTGTTCTATTTGTATCAAAATATAAATATTTGCCACACAGACACCCAATATGGACAAAAGTACTGGGAAACACTATTTCTTTTCTCGGTTTGGGCTAGGTGCCTTATTTTTAATGAAGGACAATTTATGTTTTACATAACCAGACATTTTGCTTCCATCTTTGTGGACGCAGTTTGGAGAAGGTCTTTTTTTATTCCAGCACGACTAAGCCCCAGTGCACAATGCAATGTACATAAAGACATGGCTGGATGAGTTGGGTGTGGAAGAACTTGACTGACACGCACAAGGCCCTGACCTCAACCCCGACCATCACCCTTGGGGATGAACTAAAACAGAGATTGTGATCCCGATCTTCTTGTCCAGCATCGGTGCCCTGACCTCATTAATGATGTACAGAAACACTTCAAAATCTTGTGGAAAGCTTTCCAAGAAGAGCGGAAGCTATTACAGCACATATCTCCATATTAAATGCTGCAGATTTTAATGCAATATCATCACAGGACCTCTAGACGTAATGGTAAGGTGTTCCAATATGTTTCCATATATTTGCTCCCCCACTTCTGCACAACATGCACACTGATCCATGCCAATAATATTTCTGCTCCTCTGTTCTTTACAATATACAACAGGGCCTAAAGTATGAAACTCATGACCTAAGTAAACCATTAGCATTACTTTCTGATTTATCTGTGTAGGGCTTTACATTATTCATACAGTACCAGTCCACAACACAGAAACAAACCCAACCCAAAACACAGTCTGATCTTTTAAGCTTTTCTGAACCTCTTCCAAATTTCCATTGCCTCACTCCATTGTCTAACCAAAACACTTATTGCAAAGATAACAATATGAGACGACTCTACACTTCCTAAAACACTTTTCTTCAAACACCACTCAGTTCTGAAACAATGTAGCATTTTATTGAAGCAGAAATGTCACATGCCTTAGAAAATCCCAGAGCATGTATTGTAAGACAAATGGTAACGAAGAATACAACCTACATATACCGATCAGCCACAATATTATAGTGAATCACATTGATTATTTAGTTATAATGGTACCTATCACGAGATGGGACATTTTAGACAGCAAGTGAACAGTCTATTTTTGACATTGATTTCTCAGAAACAGGGAAATTGACAACAGAAAACTTTGACAAGTGTGACTAAGTAACTTTGACAAAGGTCAAATTGTGATGGTTAGATAACTAGGTCAGAGCACCTACAAAAGCATCTGTTTTTGTGGGGTGTTCCTAGTGTGCAGTAGATTGTACCTTCAAAAAGTGGTCAAAGGAAAGACGACTGGTAAACCAGTGAGAGAATCATAGTTGCACAAAAACCACTGATGCATGTAAAGCATGAAGACTACTTTGGCGTGTCTGATCCCATAGAGTGGGGCTGTGTAGCTGCAGACTGGTCAGAGTACCGATGCTGACACCTGAAAGCATCAGAACATCATATGGATATCATATGTGTGTTGCTTTCTTTGGAAAGAGCTGGCACCAGGATGCACTATGAGATGAAGCCATGTTGGTAGAGGCTCTGGGCAATGTTCTGCTGGGAAACTTTGGGTCCTGGCATTGAGGTGGTTGTCACTTTAAAACATACCACCTAACTAAACAGTGTTGCAGAACCTGCTACATGGCAAAGGTTTTCCCTAATGAAGTTGGCTTCGTTTAGCCGCCCAGTTTTAGTAGCATAAGCAAAATCTACACAATATTACACAGGTGGTTATAGTGTTATGGCTGCTGTATATTTACAGACATGCATAGAAGCAACTCTTTAGCTGGAGAAGGGGGCACTGAATCATGACGTAACAACAAACAAGGGCTCCAGGTTGGGGGAGCCAACATTGGCCTTAACACCTTCCTACCCACAAACACTTCTCTCTACAATTTGTGCTTCCGCGTATCCAAGCGAGTAATTTGAGCCATAAATTTGCCAAGCTCACAGAAGGAAGGAAGGAGAGAGACTGTGAGAGAGACGAAAGTGATATAAAAAGTGTTAGAGAGAGAGACAGAGAAACAGAGAATGAGAGAGGGGCAGGCAGACAGAGAGAGAGAGAGTAACTCTTGCATAACATCTCTTAGCAAATGTCGAACGTATTTTCAAACTCTGTCACTTCACCACTTCACCCGCAAATCCCATTTCCATAGCAACGCGGTCTTGAGAGCATGGGCTACGTTTAATAATGCTTTTTTTTTTTACTTCGCATCTTTATTCATTTACCTCCTCGTCATTATTCATTTAAGCTCCTTTCCTCTATTTATCCTTTTCATTGAAGCCTGATAAAAAGGTGCACTTATATAAAGCCAAATATCAGGAGTTTTACAGTCTGAAATATCTGCAATACTCCCATCGTTATAGACTGCACCCTCCATATTGCAACACGCAAATGCACATCCAAGTGCAAAAGTGACATTTGTTGTGTTTTGATGGACCACATCACAGAAAGAGAGGGAGAAATGGCCTAAGCTGCACCACAGGTTGGCTGCCAAAGCTAACAGCAAACTGCAGCAGCATTGTATTTTCTGGATATGATTAAATCCATCTTTGTGGATTACAAAACGCAATGACAATATGTTCACCATTTTCAACGCACTGGATCATGAGAAAAGGAGCTTGGCTCTGAGTAATGGAGGGCTTTGGAGGCTGTCTGCTGCAGAACAGAATGGGCTGATGGCCAGCATATAAGCACGCAAAGACCACAAGGTCTGGACGAACAAGCCACTCCAGCTTCAGTTTGACCACCCAGGAGAAGCAGATGGAAACATTTTTGTCTCAAACGCATTTTTTTTCCTGTCATAGCTTTAGGGGGTGTACCCACAAACTACACCACACTGCACACACAAGGGAAACATCTTTAAGTCTGCTATCAGTAGGTCTCTATGGCCCCTAGCCTCAAATACTAGGCATTCATTTTTACCACCAAGATGTAATCCAGTTCTTTACATTTCAGCCAAATGAAAATTATGTTTGAAAAGGGTTCAGATGTGCAATGAACACCATAAAGACAGAAAATGTTAAAGATATATACATATATGTATTTACTACCTTTTTCAGTGGTTTAGTTGTTCAACCGTCAGCTTCTATCCAACCAGCTAAAACTGATTGCTAAGGGTATAGAACCAAGCTAGAACCATCGCTAAGGGTATAATGATACCCTCAGTCCACGATAATATATGAAAAGTATTAGACTTTGGAGGCATGGAGAGGTGTGGGACACATTCAAACAATGCTGCCGAATTGGATATAATTACTAAATATAAAAGTAAATCTCCGTCATGCACTCCCATGATGCACAACGTCACAGTTTTTGCATTGCTTTATAATCATTTTTCCAATGCACTATTATACCCCTAGCCATCACTTTTTCCAGTAAAATTCTACCACTCTTTAGCTGGAGAAGGGGGGCACTGAATCATGATGTAACAACAAATGTGGGCTCCGGGTTCTCCTCTCTACAATTTGTGCTTCCACATCTCTAAGTGAGTAATTATTCCAATGCATTTTTCCAATGCACTTTTATACCCCTAGCCATCACCTTTTCCAGCAAAATTGAAAGCATACCATTTTTCAAAATCCACTCAGAAGTATCTAGCTTCCAAATGTATTTCAGCAACAGTGTGGACAAAATAAAATTTACCTCAAACATAGTGCGGTTCTAACTTAGCATCCAAATTAACAAAATAAATGAACTTAAGGAGTAGATGTTGTCTACTAGAGTAGTAAACTTTCTGATATCACAGTTCAGGATTGTGACAATATGCATTGTGGAGAACAGGCGTTCTCATAAACTTGCCATCTGATGCAACTCAATTGTTAAGATACAAAGAGCAAATTACCAGCACCAATTAACAACCAAGTATTGGTGGTTTACTGATCTTTGTCTGTCTCTTTCCTACATTTTTTACACTATTTCAACCCTCTTTGTACCTGTGTGAGTGGCTGGACTGACAATCAACTCTCTTGAATCTGAAGTTCAGCACAGCACACACATCTTGCAGCATAAAATCAAATCCCTTTAAAATAGTGTTCAAAATACTGTCGAATTATATTGTGAATCAATCAAAATATCATTTTGCCCTTAACCATCTGGCCCTCCTCATTTTGGCTACCCTTTCAGGGTCCTCGTGGCCAACAATGGCCACCAACAGATTAAGTTATATTTACGCTTTTTTGCTATTTTTACTGCATAAAGTGTTTAATTAACATCAGAACTTGCCATAAGTATAAAATGTCCATTCTTTTTTATTTTTTAATCCTTCAAATACCAGTGTGTTTGCACTATGCACTTGTTAGAAAACAACCTCAAAAATGTCAATTTTCTATATTCTCAATGCTGCTGGATTTTCTTGTGTTACTAATAGTACAGTCTGAGATATGTAACTGATTAACAA
>JBBMFX010000037.1:5895467-5918503 GCA_037832545.1 Rhabdalestes septentrionalis | reverse complement strand
GGATGCACTGACACACACACACACACACACACACACACACACACACACACACACACACACACACACACCAATTCTCTGCTGCAACTGATTTGATACTGATTTCTTATGCTGAAATGAACTAAATGTTACCACTCATAATTCAACAAACCTATATTTAATTTTTGTTTTGCCATGACAATCAACACATTCCAACATATCACATTCAAGCAGACACTCATCAGGTGTGCTAACAAATCCACAAGAATTTACACTGTATGTGCTGTCAGTTCACAGCTATGTCTCAAATTTTCCACTTTTAGCTTCCTGACAGCCTTCTGTCAAATCACACATGTGCACACCGCCCAACAGGTCTTAGTCTGTCTAAGTATTAGGTTAATGGAAACATTTATGTTAACTGAAACTCTTCAAAACATTCCGAATGAACTGCTGTGAATATGGCCTTCAGAGGAAGCAATGTGGGCAAAACACAGGACATTAAAAAGGACTTTTTGATGCAGACAGACATCAGTTTTAGGAACACAGATGAAGACTGGACTAAATGAAGTGGCCCTACAGTGATGGACTAGGAATCTTGGTCCACTACATCACATATTAATGCTTTTTGTTTGTGTCAGGAAGCTTTGCTTATTTTGCACAGATCTTGCAATTATAAACGGGTCAGTGACTTTTATTGAGGACTGAAAAGGTATTAGGACAGTTGCTCTGAATTCCACTACAATAGATATTGAGAGGACCGAGTGATTGACTGAGTAATAGCAACGCACTTTAGAGACAAAACACTACTGTAACTTCATTGCAGTACAATCTGTTTTGTATCAATAATGTACTTGTTACTAATCACTAATGTGACTTGCCCACACTTCCAAGGCAAAAGTTATTTAATTTTTCTAAATGATATGTATGCCTTTAAAATGGAAAATAAAAGTAAACAAAAACTGATGGTATGGTTGTTAATTTGCATATTGCAGAAACAGTAGCAATGGCTAATACTGCAATGTGGGTGTAGATATATATACGCTCATATGAATATATAGCCTTCGGTATACAGATACAGCTGCTATTTTTACAGCTAATTTAATCAAGGCCGGTTCAGCTTACCAGCTAGGTCTCCCTGATCACAAGGCCCAATCGCACACCTCGAGGATTGCTAAGGGATCGAAGTGACAATGCTCTTGAGCATCCTATTTTTGCTAGTAAAATGTCTCCACAGGCATTTTAACATACTAGTCATTCAATTAAACAAGGCAACAAATTAAACAGGTTTAACACATTTGGGATGAACTGGAACAGTGATTGCGAGCCAGGCCTGCTTATCCAACATCAGGGGCAAATCCATATTAATGGCCCTGTATTTAAATGCAATGTCATTAAAGTCTCTGCTGCTGTATCGGTCAGGTTTCCCAATACTTCCTGTTTCTAATTCTAAGTCTTTAATAATATAAACAATGTAAAATATTAGGTAGAACTATTATTATATTATTCTAGCAGATTCTATAAAGACAACTGGCATTGTTTTCTCTGCATCAGGATTAGTTACAATATAACGTAAATAAGCCCCTACTTTGTTCCCCAAATTAAAAAAAAAAAGACAATATTTTAAGGCAGTGTTGAGTTTTGAGGGAAAACTTGCTGATCCTGGAAATGTGAGAAACTTGCTGATCATCACTCTATGACTGAAAAGTTAAAACACTCGTTCTGAGAAGAGGAGTGCTGCTAAAGCTTTTGTCCACAGCACGCTGGAGATGGACATCAGACAGGATGCTGCGTCCAAGCTTCATAACCCTGAGCGTTTCACAGGGTGATGAAACAGTTGCGCAGGGCTGAACGATAATGAAGGCCATTCATTCTCCTTCTCTACGGATTAACCTTTTCTCTTAAGGCCCTGAGGCTACGCAGCAGTCTACAAGAGTGGCACTGTGCGTGACAAAGGCTCTAGCCAAACTGAAAGGGAGATCTGGCTAGCCACGCTCCATCACTGCACCCATTTCAATTCACCATGTCGCTCTTTAGCTGACAGCGTTGAAAAATGAGGCCAAAACGTACTGCAGGACTCCTGAAGAGTACAGATCACTGACCATATGTTCCGTGGCAAACAAATGCTCTACTGAGATTGAAGCAGAGCTCAATATCTATAGCTGATAGAGTAGATATGGTTAATACAATTGTACATGCAAAAAGTTCAAAAGCCTTTACTTTTCAAATGCTCTGTGAGAACATTTTAATTATCATCCATTAGCACAAAATGATGGTTTAGAAGCCAAAAGACGCTATGATTATGTCGGGAAACATACCGGGAATGGCCAAAAAATGAAATGAATGAATGAAATGAAATCAAAACAAGTTCAGGACAATCAATTATTATTTCGATCACAACAATCAAGTTGATGTAACCAGAACACTGAAGTAGGAAGCAATCAAACTGTTTATGCAAAAATGAAAAGCAAGAGGAAAAACATTCAGCTGGCAGCAAACATGTAAGCTCTACATACTGGTTTAAAAGGGGATTTTTTAAACTGGCTGAGGTTATTTACTGACCTCTAATGGTTGTTGACAGTAACTGCCTCCCACTGCCTGCCATACACAGCTTAGTGGATTGTTATATTTGTAAAATAAATGAACATATATCCATTGGAAAATGGGAGTACAAGAATCAAACTAAGCATTAAGTTTTACTTTATTCTTATAAAGGATGATGAGATTGGTTGGGGTTGTATAGGAATGAGGCGATCTGTACCAACAAAACTGGTGCAAAGTTAAGGTGAATTTTTGAGTTTTAGCTACAGATTATTAATTATCAGGTAAAACCTTGTTAGGGGATGGTTTCTGAACATGAACCATTATACTCTTACTCAAAATCACCTTTAAACATAATTATGCTTGGAAGCTTTTTTTGGTTCTCCAACATGAAATAGATGCACTTCAATCATTCAGCCCACACCAACTCACTAGTCACCAATTTGCTAATCTTCTATCAATAAAAGTTCTTCTGATTTCTTCCAAAGACCTTCTGATCAAAGACTTGTATTTTCCTTGCATTGAAGCCTAAACTCCATTGAGTTACATTCAGATTATGCACCAACACTTTTTATAGCATTCTAAGCCCAATTTAAAATGGTTTAAAACAGAAACAGTTCATTAAAACATGATGATCGTCTTGGTGAAGCTGTAGCAGAGAAGTTCCTGCACTGTAATAATACTGTGGAAAGAATCTTCAGCTGAAATTTTCTCTGCAACTTGACAGTGATCATTAAAATAAAAAGATCTGCCTTCAGCATGTTTTAAAACCACCCATAAAACGGTGAAAAACAAAGTAAAGTGGCGCCTCATAGTCACATGTGAACACACCACAGCACAGTGGGAACAATGTGAAATTCTCTCTCTGCATTTGACCCATTCACCAAGTGAAGAATCTCAGGGGCAACTCCCTAACCAGCAGACCACCAGCAAACATGGCAGTGTCAACATGACCGCGTTGATTGGACAAATGCTCATTGAATATTGCCAGGTATGCAACATCTGCAAAGTCATGTTTTACCTGCTGTTTTAACTAATTTAACCCCATTTTGGTAAAAGACATTGCTTTGATATAATTCACATCTGTGACTGAGAGTTTCACAGGGCAGAGAATTGTTCATCCTGTTACACTTATGTTTTATCTACAAAGGCGGTACAAACAAAGAGTCTAAAACACTCAGAAGTGGATCACTTCCCCTACACATGAAATGTACCAATAGAAAATGTTGTTGCTGCTCTGATGTTACATTAAATGTATGTGCATGTATGGATGCATCACCTGGAGAGAGCGATGGTGCGGAGTAGGTGCTCGGTAGGCTCAGACAGGTCAGAGGGCACCAGAATCTCCACAGGCTGGACCTTGAGGACCCTGGCCTCCAGCTCAGAGCGTGACCTGTTGTCCTTAAAGTAGTCGACCATCACATCTCCTGTGCTGGGCTGTACCACCTGTATGCAGCATAAAAGAGAAAACCACAGTCACATCCATCCCACTTTGACCTGGTCAAAGCAATCAGTGCTGGATTACGAAAGACCAAAGCAGAACTTAATTTGCTCTCATTTAAAGTGTCCCACTGGATTCCATTAAATAAGGGAAGATAATTTTCTAATTACAGCAAACACCCAAATGCACATCCTGGCATTCTAAAAAAAAATTCTGAAAAAGGAATCTTCAGAGTGAGGTCGTAGAATCACTCATTCATTTGTACCTGAGACATGGGAGCATGAAGAATCTTTTGAACATTTAAAGATTAAAGATAAGCTCGACAGCGACTAAAGAGCATTGCTAGCACAATATGTTCAAGAACTTTTTTTTTTAGAATGTATTCTAGGAGTCCAGAGGAGACTGTATTTACCATCAAGCCAATAGTCAACTCCTTGCTTTGCTTGTCCCAGTTCTCACTCACGCACATCAAGTAGCTGTTGGGTGTGTCTTGCACCACGTCTTCTGCCTCCTCCAAATCACCCAAAGACAGCAAAGGGTTCACATCTGAAACCAAGTAAAACATTGCATG
Source organism: Rhabdalestes septentrionalis (assembly GCA_037832545.1). NCBI lineage: Eukaryota > Metazoa > Chordata > Actinopteri > Characiformes > Alestidae > Rhabdalestes > Rhabdalestes septentrionalis. The sequence goes on along the minus strand of JBBMFX010000037.1, from coordinate 5,913,977 downwards.
TGCAGCTCTCCATAAAAATGCCAAATGAGCTACAAGAGTACAAAGTAGAAATGTTGTTTAAATGCAATACTAGTTTATTGACTATGCTTGGTGTCAAGAACATTACGTTTTTTCTTTAAAAAAGAAGAACTGGAAAGAGTTGCCTGCACACCTTCCCCAACCAGTGTAGACTTGGTGTAAAGTGCGCTTAGTTGCCGGGTGAAGAGGGAGCTCTTATTGGCACTGGAAGCTTTAATCGCTGAGGTTTCTGTCTGCTTCACAACTCCCACCTACAAAAACAAATATAAAAAAACTCTAAGCTTTCCCTTGAGAAAAACAGAAAGGAAAAACTCAAGCATTCCAAAAGCAGAAACTCACATTTCTACAATAAAGCAATAAAGCTATAATTTTTTATATTTGAATCAAATGTATAGCACAACAGAACCTGAAGGGTACCCACTGACTTTGTAGCCCTGAGAGACGAGGCGGCGGACATGGACGAAGAGGCGGTGTGTAGGGATGCTGGCTGTCATGAAGTTGTGATCCAGGTGACAAAAGATGTTCAGCTCCTTTGCTGCAATCTATTTTCACAAGCACAGGAAGCCACACTGTGACAGCATTCAGGTGCTCATAACAAAGACCAGAATATTACATTTTAATACTTATATCCAAATACTTGCAGACTAGATAAGCTTGTTCTCAACCATTGTCCTGTAGACCCCCCTGCCCTGTACAATCTAATGTTTTATTGGCTCCATGAACCAAGTAAAAGTTTTGTTGATTAACTGATTTAGCTGATAAGTTTGTTCAGGTCAGTCAGGAGAACAGAAAACTCAACCATGTGCAAAGCAGGGTGACTGCAGGAACAATGTTGGGAACCACTGAACCAGATTTTGGAACACTGCTATGATGATTTGATTGCATCCAGTCAGAAGAGGAGTAATGAGGCCAGGTACTTATCACATGATTTGATTGGATCTGAAATATTAGATTAAGCCTATGCCTAGCCTCTGGTTTTGTCTCTACACGTCCATACTGGTCTCATACAGCAAAAATGACCCGAGTCCCTCTCTACCTTCAAACACATCCTGCAGACTCATTCTGTTCAAAGAACATCTCCACTCCTGTAGCACTATCCACCTTCTTGCTCTACTCCTACATGAACATTTTAGCACTTAGAAGGCTCTTCTGAATAATGGTGTCTGCCAAATTAATGTAATACAATGTAATATGGCCTGTGATTGTGCACTACCGCAACCTCCAAAATCAGTCCTAATCCATGACTGAGAAACCAACTCTCAGAAAACTCTTTAAATAATGTCATTGTTTCTAAATCACTGCAGCTGAGTTTCCTCATTCAGACAATTACAACATGATAGGCCAATCCTCATACCCTCAGAACTGTCTTACCTCTGCATCCTCTCCAAAGAACCTGTACTTGTAGCCACACTCCACACACAGGATTGTGTCTTTGTTTTGCTCCTTGATCTCCATATACTGTTGCTCTAGGGGAGTGTAAATGCTTTTGGTTCTCCTGTTAGGACCTGCAGGTTCTGGGGGGGTTTTCTTCACACTGCCACCACCTCCAGCTTTTGCAAATTTAGCAAAGTTAAACCCCTGAGAACATGAAAAAAAAAAAAAAATGTTATCAATGAACCTAATGATCCATTTCCCAGAAGCCATTATTAAACATCCTTCAGCAACTCATGACTTTATTTTGAAAAATGACCAGCCACTCCTTAAAGGCTGGGCTGTGAAAAATAGTTTTGGATATTGAACCAGTTTGTGATGAAATAAACGTTGGGGACCACTGATCTAGGTCTTAAAAATCACCACAAAAAACAACAATGTGTACAGATTTAGTGCACTGTACCGACAAAACATTAGTGCAAAATGGTTTACAAACATGTTGAAGCAATACAATTGCAGCAGGTGCTAAAATAATGAGATCAACATTCAATTAATTCACAGATTAAACAGTCAAGATCATCACACAAAACTGAATTCAAACATAAAACTTCTCCATAGACTGGAGTCAAACCTCTCTCTCTGGCCTTGAGTCTTCTTCTAAGTCCTTCTCCATCTTGACTTGCATGCCACCCATGTCTCCTGACTCTGTCTCCATCCTCACACTCTGATCTGAAGCTCCACTCTCATTGTCTCCTTGGCAGCTAAAGCTTCGCAGCTTCTCCAGAGTGTCGCAAGAGAGACTGGCTTTAGAAGTTGATGCCTTTTCATCTAAAACAAGAAACATCCTGAATTAAAGTCACATTTTGTGTGTTGGCGTGATGGCCTAGTGGTTAGAGTGTTGCCCCTGCAATCAGCAGGTTGTGGGTTTGAATCCCAAAATTGCTAGTGGCACCTCTGAGTTACTCTTGTGGAAAGTACCTTCCCCGCACCCTGCCCCCTGGGTGCCCCTTATTGGTGGCGTAAATAAAAAAGGGCCACTTCCCTTTATTATATATATATTTTAATTGTATATGCTTGTATATGGTTTGTAGAGAAGTCCTAAATATTATAGTAAAAGTACTTTGACTGTGTTACCATAATGAAATAAAGTAAATATAAAAGTGCCAAAAAAGTGTCAAAAAGAGTGCCAAGACTTCAAGATCTGCATCATAACTTCTGATTACATTCAGCATTTTAATAAATAAAGGAAAAGGGGCATCAGGAGCCAACATTTAGCATTTTAAACATAGCCTAAAATAGGGTGAAAAAATTGTGTTTATAGTTAGAGTTATCATACTGTCTACAATTCAAATATTTACACACAAACTAGACCAGTAATGTTTTGTCATTTGTAAATTAAGTACAGAAATATGTTTTAATTATTGCTTTTTGGCAACAGCTTTTTTTTTTTTTTTTTCCACCTGGGTCACGGTAAATTATTCTGTATGTTGCATGAAATATTTGACCAGAATATCTCTATACCTCTGTCTGAAGACAGTAAGCCCATGTATCTGATGAAATATGTTTAGTTTTTACCCACCTCTGCTCTTACACTTGATGCTGAAATTCTCCAAGCCCACTTCCTGCTCTTTCCTGATCTTCCTCCCATCATGAGAGAGTTTAGCCCGTTTTTCCAAGGGTTCTTGTTTATCAGGCAGCGTTAGTCTTTTCTAGATTAAAAAAAGAGAAAAAAACAAGAGACATTTATTCTTTCTACCATTACTCCACACCCAGACTACAGTATGTGAACAAATGCGAATATACAAGTCAATGCTAATTTGGGAGTTATGAACAATTTGACAAACCCTCCACATTCTTAGTGTTCCGTGAAGTCAATCAAAGCCAATGAAATATGCCAACTTGCTTGTTGCTCTGTTTTATTTATATGAGGACTGTTACTTTGACATATGAAACCATGTTATGGAAGTTGGAGTTTCGAAAAAAAAACAAGCCATCTCAACAATCAGCCTTTACAGGTGGCAATTTTAAAAAGCAGGATTTTTCAGTAATTCAGATTACTGATTACACAGTACTGTACAGCAGCATATCAATAAGTATAGTAATCATACATTACTGCATTATTGTATTATACTGCTAACACAGTACTGCAACAAAGTAATCATACAGTACGCTCCTGTAATACAGCAATCACACAATGCTTTATATTGTACTAGAGTACTGTAATATTTTACTACCCAGACTTTACAGAACTGAGCTGTGCTGATTATAAAGCACTGTAATACAGTAGTCACACAGGTCGATATAGGCCTACTGACTTCTCAATATTGTAATATTGTCAACACATTCTTCACAGTACTGTCCTGTGCGGATTACACAGTCCTGCAATTCTATCCTGTACTGATACACAATACTATAATACAGTACTGTGCTGATTACAAATTATTATAACATTATTCAGAATAAACTGTATTCCAGTATGCGCCAGTGCACAAAGCAAGGTCCATAAAGACATTGTTGGATGAGTTGGATGTGGAAGAACCTGCCTGGCCAACACAGAGCCCTGACCTGACTCCCTCCAACACCTTTTGGATGAACAGAGTGTGAGCCAGGCCTTCTCATCCAACATCAGTTCCTGACTTCATAAAATGCCACAGAAACATTCCACAATCATGTGGAAAGCCTTCCAAGGAGAGTGGATGCTGTTATAGCTGCTATAGTCGATGCAATTGAATGCAAATGCATAGAGAAATGGTCTGGCGCCCCAATACTTTTTTCCATATAGTGTATGTTGAGGGTATATATCGGAGAAACACTCACCTTTCCTTTGCCCTCCTGCTCACTGTTAATCCTGGACTGGCCTTCGTCTGCATGTTTACTGATGAAGAACCTGCTGATAGTCGTCTGTGCGCTGGACTTCTTCGAAGTCTTCGCTGCTGATATCCTTTTAAAATTAGAATGCATGATTCACTACTCAGAACGGATGTTTAAAAGCGATTACATAGTTAGTAGGTCCCCCAAACTGCTTTAATCTCTCATCACAACTCAGCACCATTAAAAACAGTCCATTTTTGGAGTTGCATTCACGTTGGCGCGTAAATGACGTACCCCCGGCGTGCCCACGTGACAACTCCAGCCTGATGGAATTAAAGTTGCAGTGGAGCTGCGCAGAAAGCCTCTCTGTCATCAAACATTACATGGACAAAACTATTGGGACATCTGTTTTTCAGAGTTGGGGCTCAGAATGCTTCATTATACCAAGATATTTGGTTGCCACAATGCTTCCAACTTTGTGGACACAATTTAGAGAAGGTCCCTTTCTAATCCTGCATGGCTGTGCCATAGTGCACAAAGCTATGTCTATAAATACAAGGCTGCATGAGTTTGGTGTGGAAGAACTTGACCGGCCCAAAGAGAGCCCTGACCTCAAACCCATCCAACAACTCTTGGATGAACTGGAAACTGAATGCTACACATCACATGACAACTTGAACATCAATGGCTAACAAAATACTTATTTTTACTCTGTATGCTGTAGACTTAGTGACTTGAAATAAATAACGAAACATATTTCTCATTTCAATTTTGAAGCTCCTTAGTCAGTGTACTTAGTCACTTAAGCAACCAGTTTGGAAATGCCAGCAAATATGACTACAGTCTGTCCAAAAAATCAGATTTGGTCACTGGACAACAAAGTTAAAAATTTTGATTTTAGAAACAATTCTGTTTGGCCCTGCTGCGTGGATATAATTTTGAGGTGTAGTTTGCACTTCAGATGTGTACGTATTTTTGTAGTTCATATATGGCTTTATTGTTTTTATAGCACCTTATGTTTCCAAGTTTCATTGGCAATGCTGCAGTTTGGGCTATTGTAATTTGAAACAGGTAAGTTTTATTTCATTACTGAGCTTGAAAAGGTCCAAGCTGGCTACATGGCATGTGCCATAAAATAAAATAAAATAAAATAAAATAAAATAAAAACATCACATTATACAAATGCTTTCTCCAGTTGATTTATTTAACCTAAGAAAATAAACAACGGGACACAAGAGTATGACAAATTCCAAACCTTTTTTTATTTGTAATATTACAAAAACAAGGCTTTCACTTCTATATAGGTGAAGAGTGAACACGCTTAGGGAAAATCTATGATGATGTTTTTCCACATTGCTGGAGGTCAGGACCGTGTGGTAAGAGAATCCAATCAACAGAAATCCCTTCATTATTAGGACACTTAATCTCTTTGTCTGCAACATGATTCTTAGACAGAACATTGACAATCTGATCAATGAGGATCAAGCTTTTTTTAACTGCCTCTACCAAGATCCCAATTTCTAAACCCAGAGTGTTACTACTTCAGCCAAGTAAACCAGAATTAACATCAACGGCTCATTTGAGCATGAGGCAGCACTAATTGTACACGTAGCTGTCACATTACCTTATTAGACCTAGTGGGAGGAACACACATCACAGAGAAATATGCGATATATTATTTCTGAGGACAGTGAAGAATGGTGGAATCTATTCTGCTGATGTGAGGGAGAGGGATTATTGCATATAAATCGGTAACTGACAGGTTTATGAAAACAACTTGCATCTTCTAACTTTCAGTAAAAAATGACAGACCCACGCTGCCCTTGAAAGCAGCTGTGGCCACATTCAGACATGTATTATTTGCAAAAACTTCATGCTTGAAATGAAGCCACAGTTTTACTGAGTAATGGGAAAATGCAGGACTTGACAAAGTGGTTTAGTTGCATTACTAAGACATGAGGACAGTACCGGCAGTTTTGAATGCCAAGCAGGACTCTGATGTGTGGAGGGGTTATTTGTTTGTCTTCTTTTTTTTTTTTAATAGACACAACAGAATGTTTTTTGGTTTAAGAATAAATAGGACACAAAGGTAATTAAGAGCATTTAAATAAATTCACTTATTACAATCTCTAAGCTATTGTTATCTCACTAAGCGCACACTGCCAACATTTTGCTCCTTGAATATATTCCAGAGCTACTGCAACAGCAGCTTTAGCCCTGCGGTATACAAGCCCCCTGAGCATACACGTCACAACCATTTCCAATACTGAATGAAAAACCCATAGGTTGGCAAAAAGGGGGAGGAAGCAAAGCCATACTTTTTTTTTTTTTAAATACACACGTACACATCACAACCAACCTTGAGAAAAAAAAAATTACTTTGGTATAAGAGTTCCAAGGTAAGATTTCTGTTCTAACTTTCCAAAGCTAAAAGTAACAAAGGATACCATAATTTCCCCCTCGGATCAAACGTTACTCCCAATTCCCAGGTGTACTTGACATACGGAGTTTGACAAACAAATGTAAGTTGCACTCATAAACTGCATGGCAATTTGAAAGGAAGTCAGAAATCAAGCATATTGTACCAGCACAAACATATCTACTTTCCAAAGACATTGAACTTTGCATTGCATAGCTTTAGAGCTAGACTGTACTAGAGGATGTATTGTAGCAGGATTGTGATATGATTTTTCTGTGCAATTGTAATGCCTTTTTTAACTGTGCTATGAACAGAGGTCAAACAAGACATGTGACATGACATCTGCGGCAAAAATAATTTATACTTCTCATTCATGATAGACATTTATGACCTGCATCAATAAACAAGAAATGAGTGTAGTGGTACCAAGTCATAAAAGCAACAAATGTGTAAAAGTGAATGGAAAAAAAATCAAAACTAATTTATGCCATTAGATCAGAATGATCAGTCTAAAAGAACACCAAATCAGGGGCTGTCATAATCAGTCTGGGTCAACATCCATACATACAGCACACATCTTTCAGCGTTCTTCTATGTACGGCTAGAAAGACCAATACTAAAATTGAAGCAGCTGCATTTTTAAAAAGGGGTTGAGCATGAGAAAGGACAAAGCTAGCCTCAGTTTTCAGGTAATACTATTGTCTGGACAGCTACTGTCACTGCGAAGCTATCAGTACATCTAGGTGAGCTCAATCATTTTCTTCTAATAAAGGCAAACATCTGCAGATACATTACAAGGTGGAATTTACTGCCTTCTCCTTCGCGTATTGTGCACACAAACAAAAGCACTTTCTTCTCTCAATTCTAAAGAGAAACTGACCTAACCAGGCTCTGCCCAGAAATAATGATCACATATAGATTATATAGTATTTGTGAAGATTTCAGACAACATGACTGTCCTTCTCTTCTCACAAACATGTTCTTTCATATTAACTGTTGCCAGGTTGGATAAGCTTTAGCAGAACATCGAGAAAGTTCTCGCTTACATACCACAGTCGGCTATAGCATTTTAAACTAGAAACACTGCAGCAGTGGTACATATGAATAAGTTATTCTAACCAGGTATACTAACAAAAATTGAGTTGTGTACTGCAAGTTCTTATCGATTTCAATGGGACTTGTGTGGAAAAGGTCGCTATGAAAGAACACATTTGTTGGCGAGGCATGGATGGACCATTTGTTCTAGGTCCGCCCAAAAACTCATGAGCGGAAGAACGCGTCCTCAAAGAGCACCAGAGATGGGCCATAAGCTGTACATGGCAACTTCACAAATGCCTAGTGCCTACAAATTAAAGACTTAAAATAGCCATTGCATTATTTCTGATAGCACAGCACCTTATAAAGTTGGTAAGGTGTTTGTGATGCTGTCAGATAATGTAGTTGTAATAGTCTTCAAATGAAGTACTTGAGTAATGCTTGCATTTCCCACAGGAAAGTAGGTTCAGCAGAAAAAGAAAAAAAAAACTTTTCACATACTGTTCTCTTAACCAATATAAAGCTGATATAGGTTCTTCATCTCTCCCTAGAAACATTCACTTTGATGAGATGTAACCATTAAAGAGACAAATCACTTTGTTAGATTCATATTTGAACATCATGGAACAAACAAAAGTCTCTTAAAGTGTAAACATTTTTTTCTCCGGATGCCCAATGTTCATTTACATGAGGACAAAGTATATAAAATAAAATATGTACTTAATAGAATTAAAAACTTCTAAAATGTAAAAAAAAAAAAAATGAAGCTAGCTTTTATCAGTTATTTTTTAAGTTACTGTTTACATATTATTTTTACAAGTGTTCTGTTGTGTTATAAATAGATATCTTTCTCTGTATAGTATTTAAAACGGAAATTTTCATCCTGTTGTTCCTGTTACATTCATTGCTTTCTGTGACACCAACGTAAACTAGACCAGTCATTCACATACACACCAACACATACACACACGCAGACACACTTCCCTTATAAATGAATAACCTTGTCCTCTTTGCAGCAGCTCTGGTGATGAGGAGTGCTCTATGTGCGGTTGAGTGTCTGGAAGATTCTGGAGATTTGGAGCATGACAGGGCCAGTCTCAGGGTCATTCATCCACTGCGTGCTGTTCAAAGGGTTTTCTAGCATGTCCTCAAAAGCTGCAGGGCAAACACATACAACACCAGCATTACATTAATGACAACTAAGCCAACAGTACATTTATCATCACCCTTTTTTATCCAGCACTACAGTGTGAATGTTTCCAAGCATAATCCAGGCCCTAAACTCAGGAACTCTTTCCCTTCTGCATTCTCTCACTTCACCTCTGCACTGAGCTTTCAACACTTAAAAACAAATCATTTTTGTTGGCTTTCCACACACCATACTGAGTCTACCATCAGTGGAAATATCATCCTTATATTACACACAATACAATTTGTTTGTTCTTACTTGTATTCTGTCTGAACTTGTTTTAATGTTATTTTCATGCTACTATACGATTTTAATTTATTTCATTGTTTTCATATTTTAACAATGATTGTACAGTATCCTTGGTTGACCTTAAAGGCACCTTATAAATAAAATGCATTATTATAATTTACTATCATGATCAGTCAATGCTACACCCTACACCAAGAGTAAAGATGTTTTCTTTTATTTGGCGATGTTTAACAACATCGAATAGGTGCGAAAAGTGGATTCCTATTCCAAATAAATGTTTACTAGCACAAATAATGGGGTTTTTTTTACTATTATGATGGTGACAGAGGTGTTGTTAAAGTATTCTATGGATAAAAAACAACTTGTTTGACTTTTACTTTACTTATATTACAGTATATCACCAATCCTGCAAATATTACTATAAAACCATGTTGATTAATTTTGTAAAAATGTAATTCACTGCATTTGGGACCAGAGTCCTAAGGTATGCTGAGCATATATAGCAGCATGTACTTGCGGACCCTTCCTGTAATTACAAATACACTGATAACTGCTTTTTAACTCTAATCACAGCTCATGCTGCAGATCGCTTGCTAACAGCCCTGTGAGGATTAAGGGCCAGTAACAAAGCTGCAAAACAGAGCCAACAATAAAGCAAACCCAGCACACACACGTATCTGCAGAGAACAGCAAATTACATGTGGGCAGCACTAACAAAAGATGGCACCTTTGACAGAAAGGCACAGGCATCAAAATATGAGGTAACAGACTCACCTAGGAGTGTTTTAGGGTTAGTGAGGCCCAACTGTACCACAGGATTCTCTAAAATGGCCTGGAAGAGGGGGCTGTTGGTGTCGATACCCTTATCCAGCTCCTCAGGTGAGGGCTTCCTGTCCCCCAGCAACCATTCACACTGCATTAAAAAAAACCCACAAAATACATCTGATAACATAAAGCAACATTTTTCATTCGTATCCAGTATGTTTAAAGAGTGGTACAAAGGAAGAGGCTCTACGGTAATGACTAAGCAGCAATAAAGCTCATACAGGTACAGATCTACAGGTACAGGTTCATACAGGTACCACGTGTGTTAATAAGTGAAGGAGAAGACATTTTATTATGATTTGGACTTGATGAAAATGTATTGCTGTGTACAGTGTCATTTTCTACAGAGAAAAAAAAAACATCCTTCACATACATTATTGCCTTGTTTATGTCATTCTTGACATATAAACAAGGGCAAAAAAGCACCTATGGTCTGTAGACACAGTATGTCAATGGAATGTATTTCATACCGTAAATTCACATTTTAATACGTAATTTCAATATAAATGACTAAAGAATTACTGTAATTCCAACTGTGTATCTCTAACAATTCTCTATTTAGTCACTTACAGCAGCATCCTGTTGGTTATTGTTGACACGTAGTGCGTCGATCACTTCTTTTTCATCAAAGCCCATCTCCATCAGTGCAATCACTGCCTGCATATAACAACACAGGTAAACATTAGATAATATTTCCAACAAAACACCGAAGTATAAAACATGCCTCCAGTTTCAATCATGTTTATGGACTCTGGAAGGCAAACTAAACAGTTTACAACTATTCAAGTCATTCGTTGAGCCTGAAGATAAATGCCTCAGCCTCATGTCAAACACATGACACAAACCCGTGAGTCTGGCCTGAATTCTCTTTTCCTACGGATCCTCTTGAAGATCTCGGTCAGCTCATCCTGCTTGGCTTCCTCAGAGTTAGACTGGGAGGGGGTGCGTACTAGAGCCCCTGAGGCAGCCGGAGAGAGGCCTGCAGATGCAGAAGCCGCTGCCGCCACAACACCAGCCGCTCCTTGTGCTTCCTGACCTGGCAGGGGCGTATCCACTGTGGGGTCATCCACATGATCGATTAGCCATTCCATCGCCTGTGTCACAGACATGCTGCAAAGAAAGTGGTTTTAATCAGTGCACAAAACATACAGCAAAAAAACTGATGGTGATTTTCAAAATAAGAGTTTGATGTTGTACGTGAACACCAGACCACAGTCCATACAAAGTAACTAAGCTGCAAAAAAAGCCTGTTTTGAATTCACTATTTTTGTGATTTCATGAAAACTAAGGCATTCATATACAACTGTCTGCCTGGTCCCCCAACAATAAACCCACGCACATTTAATTTATAAGGACTACTAGTGCTTATTGAAAGCAGAACAACACAAAATAGCCAGCAAAAACAGAGAGCATTAACATATACCAAAAAGCACGGTCGCAGAAACCCGGCCGTGTCATTCTAAGAGTTAAAGAGGACATGAAAAATGACCAGACTGTTTTTGGTACACAAATATCATAGAAGTTAATTTGTTGTGTTAAAAGAGCAAAAGAGTTTCTTAATGAGTTACCATTTACTGGTGTTTAAACTGAGTGAAGTTACTCACTGGTTTAAACGTAGTGCCTTGATAGCACGGCTCTCTGGGAAACCCATCTCAGTCAACTGTTGTAGTGCAGTCTCATCCACACGCTCCTCTTCATCCTCATCCAGCATGGCTTCAAAACAAGGCATGAGAAAGAGATGGAGAATAAAAGAACACTTTAATATGTTGCCTTAGAAAATATGGTTTGAAAATGAATACAGTTAGGTGTGTATGAGTGTGTCCATGCGAACCCACCATTGGCCTTTTTGAAGAGCTCAACAGCATCTGGATTCAAAGCAAGAATTTTCTGGGCTACTTCAATCAGCGAGACTAAGATTTTCCTCAGTTCTGTCTGAAACTGGCATCAGTAAAAAAAAAAAAAACACCAACAAAGATATGTCAACAAAATACACATACATACATGCAGGGGCATAGCACACGGGGGGGTGGGGGGTATTCAACACCCCCACTTTTGCTAAAATGTGATTCCACCCCACCCCCCTGGCACACACACACTTTTGTCAGATTATATTGTATTAAATTGATTAAACTGTATTTAAACTTGGCATCCCCGTCTCAGAACCCCCCCACTTTTGGAAAGCTTGATACGCCCCTGCATACATGAACATATCCATATGCAGTTTTTGCATACATTTGTTTAAATAGTTTGTGTATGCACATTTTACCATCAACCTGAGAGAGAAGTTTCAATGACAGGCCAGGTCTAAATATGGCAGCCATTACTCACGTCTCGGATGTTATGTTGAGTGACAGTGCGATCAGAGTGGCGAGTAGACAAATTTGCTGTGGCTTTGAGAATAGCATCCTTATCAGGAGCCTTGGCCTCCTGTTTCTTCTGTCACGATACGAAAGAAAACAGACCGAATAATTAATCTTATTCATCTGTGTTTGCAATGTCCAGCACCAGATATATGTCTTTACAATAAATAATAGGTCATTTCCGAGATGGCAGTGAATTACCTTCTCATCAGAAGGTATATCCGCCATTTTTGGACGTGGTGGCACTGGCCTCTTCTTTATCAACAACAAGCAATCTGGAACAAAAGCAAAAATTCATGAATGGAAATTGCTTTAATGAGATACAACACTGAAGATAATGCATGTGAAAACAACCGAAAGTGTTCAGGAACAGACCAGTACCTTTATCTTTAAGATTTTCGTCTGCAACAGTTTTGGCTTCTGTGAGAACCCTTTCTGTAGCTGCATGAATGAGTTTGTGGTGTGTCAGCGTTTTAGGATCTTCTAAACTCCCATGGGCACACTGTCGATAAAAAAATACGGTTTAGAACGTAATAATCAGCTTGTCATCCTGGAAATTTTTGGAGAGAGACTTGTTTGCAGAACAACTTCTGGCCCAAGTTACCCAAATGCATCTTAATGTTAAGATTGTCCTAACCAGCAGAGAATTCAGTGTGGTGCTCATTGTACAGTCACATTTGTGCTATAATGCTTTTGGGAAATCCAGTACTAATAGGTCTAAAATGTATATTCTGTAGAATCTGTAGAATAAGCTTAATATGAAGCACACTACACTATAAACATAAATTCTAGCTATAATTACTACAGATAAGTAAGAGATGGTTAAATTATTTACTAACAACACAGATGGTAGGTAAGAGTACGTTATTGCACATGGTAGAGATAATTAGTATATAAGTAATATTGACAGTGATACGCATATGGTGAGACAACTGCACATAATAACCATATCTGAGCACTTGATAAGAACATGGCACACTATTGCACATCGTAACAAGATGAGTTGTATATATGTAATATTGACAGTTACATTCACATGGTAAGGCTATTGCACCTGGTAAGAAACTGCACACAGTGCAATGTTTAGCACCAATTTAGAAAACTTCACATGGCTAGTGCACATGCTAAGACCAATGCACATAAATTCCCTTTCTATGTTGAGATGTTTTATGTTTCGATCCCACTGAGAAGTACTTTGCTTTAAACATTTATTGTTTATACTTTGCACCAGCTGGTAAAATCATTATGGAAAGATGCAGACACCAGAGGTCATCAAGATATGAGTATCAAGTGTTCAGTACAGCCCTAATAGTACATATGCAGTTTATGTGCGGCTGAAGCCTGAAAACGGCACATGGAAGGACAGTTTTTAGATCATTTCATTTCAGCAACAACCAACACCCTCAACGCTTCAGTCAGGCTGTGTCTGGCTGTAGCTAACTACCAAACCCCAGCCCCAGCTAGGTGACAGCCCAAGTTGCTGAATTATAAATAGCCATGTCTACTAGCCTGCTGGTTTCTAAAAATACTTGGTAATGGCAGTGAGGATCCCACTGGGCCTGCAGGAGAGCTTAGATTGGTGTCTGTAGATCTTAAAGCTTTAAAAAAAATGCCTGAAACACATGAAAAGCAGTGTGAGAGTCTGACAGGCAGACAGATACCTACATGCTTCAAGCATTTCTCCTTGAGCTTCTCTATGGTGGTGTCTTCGGTCACTTCCTCCAGCCACTCCGCGCCCTCCATGGTGCAGATGTGGATCTTCAGCACTTTTCCAGCGAATATCTTCTCCTCTTGTACGAACATGACTCCTTAAAAGAGACTCCACAGCCAAAAACGTGCATAAATGTGCCTGAATGTGCCTCCGACGCTGTCTCTGTCTTCAGACCCCTCCAAAAACCAAAACACAACTGTAACTCACACAGCAAGCGTCAGCATTTTAACCTTATTCCATCACGTTCACTCTCTTAGCTCGCCCCGAGCTACAGCCAGCAAACCGAACTGTATATGTACTTCAGTTGGTGTGATTTCTGTTTGAAGAATTATGAGTTTCCTCTATTTTCCCAGCCTGTTTTTGTTGACACCTGTGATGCAGGAGACGACTGGACGCGGAAAAGAGGGGCGCTGCAACTACGCATGCGTGAAATCAGCCCTCCGCCTGATTGGGACAGGCTTTTTTGTCACAGCCTTCTAATACTATAATATAATGGATTTATTTATTAAAAACAGTTCCGTGATTACGGTATATGATAATATTTCTCAAGCATCTCTGTGGCAAGAATAATTATCTTCAATTTTTTCATATTTTCAATCATAAAAAATACATAATGTTGTGAATTGTTTTCCCCAACATTTGCCCTTAAATAAACTCACAAAATACTGTGGAAAAATGCGCACACAGATATTTTCAATATTAGCTTCCTGTAAAAAAAAAGAACCATCAACTTCTGATGTTTTTTTTTAATGACACGTTTTTATTTTGGAATCCACAAAAATAATAACATTGATAATAAACATACATTTAATTTAGTAACATTTAATTTCGTTTGTGACTATTTGGTGCTGCCACTATTGTCTTAAAGGGAAACTCCCCAGTTCATGTCTAAATTATTTAGTTATTAAGGTCTACACAAAGTCATTCAAAGAAAGCCCTGTTCTGAAATAACATACAGAATTGGTCACATCTGCATGGAACCAGACGTCTGAAGTGGTCATTTCGGAAAGTAAATTTAATGACTATACTTGTATTCTAGACAATGCATCACCACCACACTAAAAGAAACCTGAGTAAAAAAGTTCTCACAAGTGAATATCAGAAATTGAATCACACCAAAATATTTGATTATAAAGCCCTTTAACACTGTAGGAAGACTGAACAAGTTCTGAATCAGAATGGATTCTCATAGTTTGTTAAGCAGTGTTATACACTGGTGTTTACAGGAGATCAGTACGGGTTTAACATGTGTGAAGAAAGTACATTACCAGTAAATATGTCAAGCTAATGTACTATCCCGTGACATTAAATCAAAGTCAGGTCAAATTGCACTTTATTGTCATCTCAACCATATACAATAATACACAGAGATGAAATGGCTAAGCTCAGGTTCCACAGTTTACATATAGCGAAACAGACAGAAGACATTGTGCAACATACAGTGCAAATAAAGAGGTATAAATAAGAGTATATAGACAGATCTGTACAGTATAAGCAAAATATACTGTTAGTACGGGGGCCAAATTAAAACGTAAATTTTGTTCAATCACAGAAAAATAACACGTAATTGCACCACGTGATTTTAACCTGGTCTGGTGTTCTGTCGAAACATGCTTCCCATCAAGATGTGCTACCATGTAATTAATTAAATTTATATGCACACAATATATTAATATGCACACAATAGTACTAGTATTTCTTACATGAAGGAAAGTATTTATTTATACAATGTATTACATCTGTAGTGTACAATGTATTACATCTGTATCTGTAGTGTAAAGCTATTCATTACAACACATTTTCATAGAAGGTGTACAGTGTTGGTTGTAAATATCAAAAGGTGAAATTAGATGAATGGTTCTGCACAGACCAAATTATCTTACGTTAGAAACAAGCAGTGTTGCCTCTTATATCTTGCATTATCATCATAACTTATTACCACTAATCATCTCTTTTCTTCTTAGAAGGACCTTCACCTTCAAAATTCAGTGCTTGGAAGCATTTCTTAACAGCTATATGGCTGAAGAACTAAACGCACCTGAGAGCTGCAGTTTGCAACTTACTTATCAGGTGGGATGAACAGTAACATATGGAGAAATATGAATAAATACTAAACTAGGGCATTGCTGATATGCCAGAAACTGATACATTACTGATATTTCTCCACAGGTTCCAGTTCCACTTTCTCAGAAACTCAAAGTGGGAGATGCAAGCTCTGCACCTGCCTCCAATGACGAGGTCACAGCTAGGCAGAGGGAAAAGAGGACTAGAGCCAAGAAACGCTCAAAACAGTTGCTCTCACCAGCAATGCCCTCTAACAAAAGAAAAATCACAAAAACTGCCTCTGAGCATGGGCAGTTAAAAACTAAAGACTTGAAGAAACCACAGGCTGGGACTTCCAGCTATTAGGACCCAGAACCCACATCTGTGTCCGCTGATGAGCTGCTCGTGTTGTTGGGAGAGTTCTTGTGCCGCCACCTAAAGAAACTCTCTCCTGAGGACCTGGAGCTGTGGCTCTTTCTGGTTGACCTGGACCTTCTTAAGACCAGACGTCAGCATGACTTGTCCAGGCAGTTTGGTGTTCCTGTACATGCTGATCTGTGACGTTGTCTCAGCCGAGCTGGCCTGCATTGGCCCGGAGCTTGGTTATCCAGCCCGGCAATTCTTAGTGGAGAACCAGGAGAACTTCTGAAAACGCGTTCTGGAAATCACCAACAGCATGAGGGAAAAAATGCTGAGACTCAACAGTGACCCTCAGTATTATGACCCTCAGTATTATGATCAAATGTTTGCTGACCTGAGGAACCATACAGACCTTTAAAGGATCCGTTAGAAAAACTGTGTTTTCTCTTATCAGTGTTGTAAATATAAATAAATAGTGAAACCATGATTCCCTGTTTCTCTTACTTTGTTTCATAACATTTACAACTGAAACGGAAAACTGGTTTCTTCAGTTCATTTCAGCTCAACTAAAACACGTCCCAAATTGCCTCATAGTTACCTTTTCAACCATATATATAGATATTTGGAAAATGTACCTCTTGATTACTGAATTCATGTTTTAACCATGCCCATTGCTACAGGTGTATATATTCAAGTAAACCATGATATTCTGGAAAATGCCATGCTTCCAACTTTTTGGGAAGTTTGGGGAACAACCTTTTCTAATGTTTTTTCTAATGTCTTTTCTAATGTTCATAACAGGTGTTAGAGTTTGACAGTGGAGGTAAAAGTTGTTGAGAGAACTTTATTAGTTTTTTCATATGCAAAATATATTTTTGGTAGCTCATGATTTTCTTCTAACTCATAACACTATGTGTTGACAGTAAAATAATACTTACAATTTTGAAGTAATATGAGAGAGCTACAATTTAGGCTAATGCATGTGGGGACAAGACTCCAAAAGAGCTAAAAATGTCAGTTGGGGTAGGCTGTCACATAATTTTCAGGGTTGGTTGTCACGCGTGCAACAGTGCATCATTTGCAAGGGGTGGCCGCACAAAGATTGCACACCTGGTCTGCAAGTTTAGGTTTGCCAGCTATATCTCTTGAAGAGAATGGTTTCTACCAGAGCGAGGCCTATACCTAACACATTAAGCATTAACTGTGTACAGAAAGGGAATTCTTACCACACACTGTTTTAGCAGAAATAAAATTTAAGTAAAATGTGTGACAGCCATCTACGGTCTCCCCTAAATTGAACTACCAAAGACTTTCCCAACCGAGCCACTACGCGGCACCACCATCCTCGTCTTTGAAAACCACCCACTTCTGAAAGCGAGAGAAGAAGAAGAAAATTGCAGAATGTGTGCAATTCGTAAAAATTTAAACGATTCGATTTCAATTACGACAGAATTCAGGATCCGATAGAGGAGCCTGATATCTATTCAGCAGACTTAAGTTTATTTGAGTCGAAAGCGCTCGACATTTGGTTGTAGTTTGAACTGAGCAGTGCTGGAGCTGGGACTTTTTCTGATCGAGCTGGACTGACTGTGGAGCACTAATGTGTTAAAAGTACTCGTTTTCTTTATTTTCAGCTACTTTTCCAAGCCAAATATGTCCAAAACCAAAACTTCCAAGAAAATACTCATTATTGAGGATGATGGTACGTATACTTTCTCTTTCTCTTTCTCTGATTTATAAAGTTGGTTTATAAAGCTGACAACCTAATTCCCTCTTCCAAGTTAATACATTGATGTATTTATTATATCTAATATATGGTATAATATATAACATATGTGCTTGCCTAAACACAATGGTAAATTGTTTTTTTTTTTTTTAGATGAGCCAGAAGAGCCAAAAGAGGGTGGGGACGAAATGAACCCTTTCTCTTTTAAAGAATTCGTCCGAAGCAAAAATCAACAGTTCAGCACCACTGATGGTCTTCAGGTGAACTACAGTGTGAATTGCCCATTTCATGTTGAGACAGCTGGTGTCCCAAATGTGTGTTTTGCAACCGATCTTGTCAGAGTAAAATAATTTAAGGGGGAGTGGTTGGTTCAAACAACAAAGTAGATCTGTA
>JBBMFX010000037.1:5863123-5889631 GCA_037832545.1 Rhabdalestes septentrionalis | reverse complement strand
TTTATTCAGTCTGTGGCTGATAAAGCGTGTTTCATTTTTCCGCAGTGTCTTACTTTATGGAGGGTCGTGATCATACCCAGCTTATGTATCGCTGGACCTGTGTTCTCGATCCGTCATTAAAAAAGGGCCCTTGGTCAAAAGAAGAGGACCAGGTATGGAAGGCAGTACAGTTGCCTGGCATTTATATGTTCAGATCTTTTAAGCCCAAATGTATAACTGTACACAAACAAAGAATATACTATTAAATTGAAAAGCACACATTTAGTTTGTAAACACTAGAATTCTCACCTAAACTAATCCTGGAGTAGGCACAGTTTTGGTTGCACAGTGTTCATTTTGTTACTGTACATACTGTTTTATTCTGTACATTGGTGAAGCCAGATTAGTTTCTGTATTTTACTTGGATCTACACATTTCCTGTAGTTAATTCAAGTGGATGTTATTTTAGTTGCTGCTGAATGCTGTTGAAAAGTACGGGGTTAAGGAATGGTGGAAAATCAGACTGGAGGTGCCTGGAAGGACAGACGGTGCATGTCGAGACAGGTGTGCTAATGTTCTTCCTTATACTTGGATATGTATGAAAATAGTACATTTACAGTAACTTATGCAAACATCTGTGTGTCTGTATGTATATATCTTCAAATGATGAAGATATTTAGACTGCCTCCGAGAAGATGTCAAGAGAGGTCCATGGAGCTTCGAAGAAGTGGCATTGCTAAGAAAGCTTGTGCAGAAATATGGTGTTGGTGAGTCATGGCGATAAATGTTAATCCACATAGAGCCTACATTTCTAACATTTCTGCATAAAGAACATAGAAGTTTTTTTTTTATTCATTGTGAGTTTGTCACAGTCATGCAATTTCTTCAGGTAAATGGTCTAAGATCTCCTCTGAAATTCCAAACCGAATTGACAGCCAGTGTTTGCACAAGTGGAAATCGATTATGCAGACCGCTGCTGTAAGTATCTACTGTGTCTTTTGTTTTAGACGTGATTCCATTTACCAGATATGGCTAAATGTTGTTCTTCTGCAGAGGAGAAACGAAGGGCAGGTGTCAAGACAACCAAAGGCAAAAAGGAGAAAACATGAAAGCGAGTCCTCCAATGAAGACAGCATAGAGTACATGGACAGTGAGGATGAAAAAGTCGAAGGCAAAACAGTAGACATTCCTTTGGAAGATGACCAAGAAGACAAAATACAAGCATACATCCAGACAGATATGAAGGAGTGGATCCCTGTCGGTGGGCAGGCAGAGTTAAGAATAAAGACTGCGCTAGTCCAGCTGCCCGCAGAAGAGGAAAGACATGATGGAAATGCTGAAATTCCCAACAACGAATGTAAAAGGTTAATACGGTGCACCATGGTGGACCAAATAGGCAACCCTGTTAGGACTTTCATCAGTAAGGAGCTGCAGGATTTGGACAAACAGGTATAGTTTTTTTTCTTTGTGCTCAGGAGAGCACAAGGGTGTAATATCTATCATCACAGATGTTGGCCCTTGTGTTCTCTCAACCTTCTCTTTAGTGACTGTAGTGAGGAAGGATTAATAAAGTAATGAAGGAGGTCTTCAAATGTTGGGGATTCCATCATGGGAAAGTGGTCAGGTTATGTCACTGGCTGGACATTAAAACCATATATTCTAATGGGTTGCCGTCCCAGAAAAAATCCTGAATGCGTGCTCCTCATAATGTGAAAGTCAGGTGACTCTCTTATGGTGTGAGGGGCAGTTTGTTGACACAGTTTGCCTCCACCTGTCCTGTTAGAGGGAGGGGTCATGGAAAATCCAAATAAATATATTCTGTGTGATCATTATCCTACAATGAAATGTTTTTATCCTGATAGTAGTAGTCTTTAAGTCTCTCTAAGGTTTTAATTTATAGGTTACAAGGAGTCAAAGAATGTTCGACAAATTATTTAAATCAGGCAATTTCCAACCTTACTGAAGTCTAAATGTAGCTGTTCCTTCAGTCACTATTCCTACTGAAACAAATTTGCCAGTCTTTGAACTCCTGCCATCCATGTCCCAATACTGAAACCTCTTTCAAAATCACTTAGATCTGTTCCTATTGCCAGATTGATCCTGCTTTGCAATTTAAACATTTTTGTTTATTTAAATTGTTGTTGTTTTTTTGTTGTATTTTCTGTATTTACAGGATACTGGTCACAAAGACACCATGATCAAAGTGTCATTAAGTGATGTTAAAAACTTGCTGATTAGAATGCAAGTGTCTGCAATAAAAGGGGTGAGGTTCCTTTATAAATATTTTACTGTGATTAAGATTGAACAGTATCAGTTTAGATCTATCGATACCATGTTGTTGGATGGGTTAGTATTCATTAGTACTACTTATTTCTTTTTTCAGAGAACCAAAGCCAAAGCAACCAAGGTGTTACGTAAAGAAGAGAGGAATGGGTGCCGTGCCAAACAGGAGACAAGCGGAACTAAAGGTGGTCAGACACTGAAAAGCAAAGATACCATTCATAATTCCAGAGGAGGAATCCACACCAGCCTCGACTATGATCTAATGATAGCTCTTAGTCCATGGCTTGGCAATGTTTTACTACCCCTTGCTTTCGGTGAAAGGAACGTTTATGGAGGTAATTGTTTACAGAATTTATCAGTGAATAAACCTGGAAAATCAAACCTGTCTGAGATTGATATCAATGATCTAAATAAGACGGTAGGAACAACACAAGCAAAAACATCCACAGAAAGACTAAAACACAAGTGTTTACCTAACTGATATTCTACATGCATAACAAACTGGAATGCAGTGCATTTACTTTTTTCACCTTATGCAATTTTGCCAGTTGTTGTTATTTTCCTTATGTTTTTATTTTGTTCCTTATGAGGTAGAGTTATTTATCTTTTTCAGCTGACATTGCTCAATCAAGAGCAGCAGACATCCTCCTCACAAGAACAGATGTGTTTTCATTTTTTTTGGAGGTGAAGTATTTTGTCAGGCTTTCTACACAAACTGCATATGATGCATACCAATGATGGTATAAATTGTTACAAAGCTGTGTTGCTTTTTTATAGATTCTTCGTGTAGATGTTGGAGGCTGTAAGAATGTCATTGAGACTGAGAACCAAAAAGCGTCCTCACAGGTCCATACACAGTAGGAGCACACAGAAATGTGGCATATAAAAATTATACGTAGGGGGGTTGGGGCAAGAAACACTAATTATTTATTTGTTTTTATTATTTTCAGATACCATGTAATGTGCCTACACACCTGCCAGGTACATGTACAAATGAGTTGTTTTGGTTGTTACACATTCAAAATCTGAAAATCTTAATAATACAAAAACAACAAAGGCGTCTATCTGTCATTAGTATTGACATTTCCTTTTGTCTTTCAGACTGTCAGTTTCCATTTGTTAAGACTGTGACAATTCTGCTTGCTGAGAAGGAACACAGGACGAGGGAAGGCCTTAACATCACACAGCTCTCAAATTCTAAACATCCTTCACTGACAACTAAACTGCCAATTTCCCCAAGTCCCCATCAAAACAAGAAACCGGACTTCAAGCCTACTTTGATGGTTCCTCAAACTTTTATCATTACCCAACCAAATACCCATCAGGGAGCAAAACCCCCACTGATTGTTGGACAAGGAATTCAGTCAGGTGTACACGGTACATCACAATGTCTTAGCCAGCCAGTTTTGCAGCTTGTGTTACCAATAGAACCTGGAAAGTCAGCACAGCACACACCCTTAGAAATTCAGCCAACCACTACTGTAGCTACTACAGGGAATCCACGGGAAACTCGAAAACGCAAGCCCACAACAAAAGCAATGGCCATGAAAGAAAGTTTTGAAACAAAACGGTCCAGAAGGAAGTTAACTAGAAATTACCAAGGCAATCATAATTCACCTGCAGTTGCTGTATTACCACAAACCACCGCTTGGATTCTCACACCTGCTGGTCTGATGCCTGTGACTGAAATTCAGTTCCTTTCTCCTGGTATTACTGGTGATCAGAACCAAGAAATCCCCAGAACTGTTCCTCAGCGGGTACTTGACCCACCTCTCATAGTTAAACAGAATGGTCTTGTCCAGGCTGTGGGACCAAGCAGTGCAACAAATGTTACCCCAGCTGATGCATTGTCTTCATCCACTGGAACCAGGACTGATCAGACCTCTCAGCCCTCAGTTAATAATAGCCCTGTGTTCTCCTCAGCTGTCACGACTGGTGTTCCCCCTACAAATGTGCCTAATTCTGTTAATCGATCCATAATTGCCTCTAGTTCTGCTCATGTAACAGCTGCCCAAGCAGGAACAATTCAGAATTTGGCACCATCATCTGATCCAAATGCTGTCGATGCCTTTGAAAATCAGAATGTAGAGACGTCACATGTCTCTACAGACACCACACGGGTGGTTTTTCAGCAACCTTTCATAGTGAATCAGGATGGTTCTTTGTCACTTATTAGTGCTGCTGGACCACGCCGACCTTCAACTGTCTCTCCAAATTCAATTGCAAATGTTTCGGAGGTTTTACCCAGCCCCGCATCCTCATCACCAACTTCATCCACTGTTAGTAGTGTACCTGTTGAACAGGTTGTCTCTCCACACCCCATTGTCAGACTATTGTCCCCTAGGTCTCAAAGTTTGTCTATGGTACAGGAAATTGTCCCACAAGATAAAAACCAGTCCCTACAGACCACACCTGTCAAACCCAGCCCCAATCCTGATGATTTGTCTTTTGATTCTAAACTGATGTTTGTTGAGGATCCAGATGTAGTGAAGAAATGGATGAAAGGTTCTGAGGGAATTTCACTGCCTCAACAAGAAAACAAAATGCCTTATCTTCCACCTTTTGTTGGCAATATCAATACATTTGTGTCTTTGCTAAAGGCAAAAGAGTCTTTGTTGCAAGGAGCAGCACGGCTCCTGTCTGAAGAAGGAGCTGGCACTGAGGAGGAAAATAAGGTAGCTGCCCTTCGTGAGCTTGTATCTGAGAAGTTCAAAACCAACCCAGCACACTCACTTCTGAAGGCTCGCTTTTTGTCATGTTTTACTTTACCTGCCCTCCTGGCCACCATACATCCATGGAAAGAGTGGAAATCGCTTGGTTCAGAGGAACTTAGTAGTGACATAGATGAAGAAGACAGTCGGGATGATGTTGAGCTAGTAGAGAGTGGAAATGAAGATCAGGTCCAGCCTAATGTAAGGATGTGCTTTAAAATTATTAAAGGAACTGCAAGTGTATCATCTTCTCTTTGTGGTAAGAATTCATTGTGGTGGATTGATGGGTTTTTCCTGTTTTCTATTGCAGGAGACCTTGTGCAACACAAATGAAAGTGAAGCGTCAGAAAGGCAGTTTTCAGGGATGAGAGGAAGAAAGCGAAGCCGGAGCCATACGAGTCCATAAACAAGAAGCAAGCAATGTTGTTTGCTTGAATTCTGTTAACTGTTTAAGTATATGTGTTGGAAATATTATTGTGTGTAAGATAGTTTCATAATTGTTTGAGTGAACTGTTGAAAATCCATTCTTTGTTATTTACTGAGTAACTGAAGCTCTCAAATAAATGTACAATATAACAGCATGCTTAGCTCTCATGCTTTATTTTATTGATATTAATGGTGTTATTTAACAATTGTTAAAATCTATTGTAATTATATGAACAGTTAGAACATTGGAGAAGGCGTGTATTGCCGCTGCTGTCATCACCAGTTGTGCTAATGCGATCACGAGGTAATCACATTAGCACAACTGGTTGGGAAAGAGACGGAAATGGAAAAACTGAAATGGTAACTGAAAAAAAGGAACTACTATCAAAGTCATTTCCTTTTTGTCTCTTAAATACTGCATGTCAAGTCGTATCAGCGTTCAGCTGAGCAGTAGGCAGAAACAGCCACAAGAGAAAATTACTATGTCTGATGGCCCAAGTGCTCTGGAGTTTGAAGAGGATGAAGAATGCTGGATGCAACTGGAAGACCACAGAATGCTTCTCACTAAGGCCATTGATCCTTCGCGAATAATTCCCTACCTGAGGCAATGTAAGGTCCTTAATAGTGATGATGAGGAACAGATTTACAATGACCCAAGTCTAGCAATTAGAAGGCGTAAAGTAGGTAAGAATCATTTTTAAATATCCACAAATTGGCTTTGTTCATTTTCTTGTATTGGTACCTGATTGGAGACTTGTCATCTAGGGGTGCTTCTAGACATGTTACAAAGAACAGGTATGAAGGGTTATGTGGCATTCCTGGAGAGTTTGGAGTTGGACTACCCTCAATTATATCAGAAAATAACAGGCAAGGAGCCATCACGGGTCTTCTCCATCCTGGTGGGTGAGTTAACTGCTCTTTAAAGAGCACTATTACACATCTGTTTTTTGCAGTCTTTTCACTGAAAATTACTTTTTAACAGATATTTACACAATATACTTTTTTAACAATATATTTACACTTGTGTTGCAATGTTTGAAATCACTCTTTTTGATGACATAAAGCAGAGATGTTTAAGATGTATGCATGGCCTTATTCTATTATGGAGCTACTTAAGGACACAGTATACAGAACATTACCATGAATCGTTACTCCAGTATTCGTCAGATTTACCTGAACTGGTCCAGAGAGTCTGTAATGCACACTCCATTTTGTGTGCCAGCGGTATTTTGTTCTTTTGATGCTTTAAACACTCCAATGTCTTAAAGGTGTTACTCTTGAATATCATGCGTAATCTTGAATATCATGCGTGGTTTCAAACTTTTGAACACTTACAACCTAAATTAGACCGGGCTTATCGGTTAAATTGGTTTGAGATTATTTAAATTTGATCGTAGGTCACATTTTACTCATTTAAAATTACAAAATAGCTGTTAATCATCACAGAAATATAGTGAAAGTATGCTGAGATTTTGGCAGAAATTTGCCTCTTACAACCATAAAATTGGGAGCCAACCTTAGCTTCACTATATGGACAAAAATATTGAGACACCTCTTAATTGCTGAATTAAGGTGTCCTCTTACTTTCAGTGAATCTTATACTTCAGCATACCAAGACATTTTGGACAACACCATGCTTCCAACTTTGTGGACAGTTTGGGGACCTACATTTTCTATACCAACATGACTGTCCCAGTGCAAAAATCAAGCTCCATAAAGACATGTTTCTGTGAATTTGGTGTGGAAGAACTTGACTGACCCGCCCAGAGCCCTGAGCTCAACCCCACCCAACTCCTTTGGGATGAACTTGAACAGAGACTTCGAGCCAGACGTCTGACATCAGAAATGGTCTACAAGAGGATTGGGCACAAATTCACAGAAACAATCCAAAACTTGTGGAAAGCCTTCCAAGGAAAGAGGAAGCTGTTTTAGCTGCAAAAAACATATTGGTGTAATGGCCAGGGGTCTCGATATTTTATAGCCCACATAGTGTAGCTTCGAAACACTAACGTACCGACTCATGTTTGTGTCCAGACACTGCAGGGGAGTCCGGATTGACACAGTTCCTCATGAGTGAGGTGACCAGGCTGCAGAGGGAGATTCAGGAGGAGCGCAGGTCGAGGCTGGAGGCTGCTGCCCGCGTGACCGAGCACGTGGACTCTGTCCGCAAGCTGCAGATGCGCGAGTGCGAGCTCCGCAAACAGCACGAGCGCGTGCAGCGCCTGCGGGAGGAGCGCGAGGGGCTGTGGAACGAGGCCCGAACCCTGAGGGACGAGAACTACAGACTGATGCACGACGTGACCCGCCTGAGCGAGGAGAAGAATGGGGCCCTCATGTCCAACCGGGACCTGCAGCTGGAGGTGGGAAAGGCGGGAATATGTGAACGTGGGCTCATTTGGGGGTTTCCAAAATATATTTTTCACTCTACGCACTGTATATTCTAATAGGCTATACAGTTACAACATTGCACTTCCCATCAATTTTCACCATTAGAGGCCTGTATTGGAGGACGGGACATCCAAAGGAAAACAGTCAACAGTATATTTTTTTGCAGATGGCCAAATGTGCTAGGATGCAAGGTTGCCGGTACTTAAGCCCTTATGCAAATGGATTAAATTAATTTGTCTCAGCATTTTTCTGCCAGCAAAGTTAAACATAGTACAAATGCAAACAAACAACAAAGCAATTTCAGTAATGTTTTGTTTGAAGAAAAAAAAAAAGATTATATTTTCCTGGTGCCTCCAGCCATTAATTGGATTTGTGAAAATTCATCAGCAGCTCCTGATTTAGTCTGATGAAGGACTGAGTCAAATCAAGTTTCTGGTGGAAACCATACGTAAAACTTATGCTTCTCCTCTCAGCTTATTTATTTATTTTATTTTGGTTTAATTATGGATGTTGATTTAAGTATAGCTTAACAGGTTTGAGGAACAGATGTGGACTACTTGAGCACTATTGTATGTCGCTCTGGATAAGAGCATCAACCAAATGCTTTAAATACAATACTGGGCTTCCACAAGAAACACAGAAATATACTGTCCATAAAAATCACTATGTACTGTATATAATTGTCATGACTTCACTGCACTATATATGGTGCAGGAACCAAGTGATTCAGACTTGGATACACTTACCCTGTTGTGAACCATGCAAGAGTCAGCTTCCATCAGTTTCTGACCACTCCTGTCCACATATTATTTTTGATTAGTTTGGACAAATGTGATGTGGTAATCACTTGGTATTGTGTAGAGCTGGTACATCTCTAATTTCAAGGAAACTGGCCAAATATTCATATAGCCTTAAACTTTTTGCCTGTTGTGTGTAAAGTGTGCTCTATTTGTTTGTAACCATGACGATTTGTTCTGTGGCCTCTGTCAGATTGAGAAAGTGAAGCACAGCTTAATGAACGCGGAGAGCGATTCAAAGATTCAGCGCAAACGGACGATGACCCTGAAAAATGCCATGGAGCAGAGACCCAGCCAGGAAATGATCTGGGAGCTCCAGAAAGAGAACGCCCTTCTCACAGCTCAAGTGCAGGAGCTTCAGAACTCTTCCCAGGTACGAACAAAAATTTAAGGCATGTTAGGATCCTACTAAGCCAGACTGACTTCAGTGACCGTATTTCATTTCTTGGTCCAGATACCCATAGAGCACGACAAAATGAGCATTCAGGCGCTGGAGGATTTCAAGATGCAGAGCCAAGCACAACATCAGGAGTTGGTGAAGGACCTTTACACATTACGGAGGAAGCTACACGACACAGAGCAGCTACGAGATAAGGTGGGGTTTTTTGTCTTCATGCCTAGCCACCTACACTACCAGTGAATATCTTTGAACACACCAAGATTTTCTACATCTGCGTGCCACTCTCATATTTCTTTACAGTATGTTCACCATCATATGTGCCTACATAAGCCAGAAAATTTCATTTTTTAATCATCACTACTGAACTACAAAACCACTTGATAAACTATCAATTATACTTATTATGTGGATCACCAGACAAGTTTTAGAAATTTAACAAGCATTTAAGGGACAGCAAAGTCCTACCTCGGGCACCCCTTCACTCCATTCCTGTACTTGATGAGCCATTAGAGCACATAGTAATTGCTGAAAAGCAAATGTGGCAGTTAACAAGTGCATTTAAAGTTAAAGGACAGTCTAGAATTTGTCTCTGCAACACCACAATATCACTTAATTATATGTCAGACTTGTATTTTTATATATTTATAGTTGTTCTCTTATGAGAGTGACTTCCTGTTTGCAGTACAGAGAGAAAAAGGATGAACTGGACCTGAAGTGTGAAATCTTAAAGAAAGACTCCAAGATGTATTGTAACCGCATGGAGGAAATCTTGAAGCAGCTGGATGAGGTCATCAAGGAGAGAGACAAGGTGATTCAAATCAAAGGTCTTCATACCAGCAGCAATTTACCATTAAAGTAATCACGCTCACATTTTTTTTACCTCTTAAAGGTCTAGTATAATAATAGCTGGGTGGCCTAGTGGTTGGGGCGTTGGCCCTGCAATCAGAGGATTGGGGTTCAAATCCCAACTGCTAGCGTCACCGCTGAGGTACCCTCGAGCAAGGTACCGTGCACCCCAACGCCCACCCCCACCCACCACACTGTTCCCCCGGCGCCTCATTGGTGGCAGCCCCCTGCTTCACTTAGTGAATGGGTTAAATGCCGAGAAAGCATTTCACAGTGTGTTGTACTTGTATGACTAGGCATGTGACAAATAAAATTGGTATTGGTAAGGTTTGTTCAATGACAGACTAAAATAGTTAAATGTAAATTGAGTTGTTTTAAGTTAAACCAGTTAGAAATGCAAGCCTCATTATTAGAGTTTTTAGTACACAAAAATGTGTCTTTTTTTCCTCTTAAAAAGGCTATTGCTGCACGTGAAGAGTACCATCAGGAAAACTGCAAAAACCTTCAGGAGAAGGACAAGTACCGCAAGCAGATCCGTGAGATGGGCGAGCGTTATGACGAGCTCCAGGTCCAGCTCTTCCGGACTCAAGCAGAAGTTTTAGCGGTCCAGGCCAAATTTCGCAAACAGAGGCATTTGCAGGAAATGATAGGCGTAAGCAGCTGTCACACTAAACGCAGTCACACTTTTTTATAGCACGTGCTTTGATTGATTTTTGATTGCGTGATTAAACTGTGCAAACTTTTATATTTGAACTGTAAGCATGATTACAGACAATGCCATAGCAATTTATTTTAGCGAACAGACACATACTGTGTGATAAGTACATGGTAACTAATGTGAAAATATAATTTGATTTTAATGTTTCTTTTTCCAACCAGGCCTCACAGGAAAGCTTTTATCAGAGCTCGTTAGAGGTGAGTGTGACGTGATTTTGTTTTCCATGTAAAACCAAGCCAAGGAGGTCACACTCATGCTTGTTCACTTTGAGTGAGTTGGCATCTTCCCTCGTTTGCACAAGTTCCCCTTTTGTTGTTAATGATGTCTGCTTTCATGTGAGAACTATTACTTCAACTGACTGCTGAGCTTTTCCTCTTTAGCTTAAAAGCCAGACAAGTGAGGAGGACTTCAAGGACAGATATGACAAAGGTGATCTTTTGTTGGTGCCTTCTTTTAATTTCATGCATTCAGTTGTTATTTAGAATTTGCCATTCAGTACCTCTGAAATCAAAGCAAATGAATATTTGCTCGTTTGTTTTTGGCCTTCATGTTAATAGCATCAGGTATAAGTGAGGATTCTCAAAGCCCCACCTCAGGAGAATATAATGTACGCATAAGTATAGAAGACCAGCTTACCTCAGAGGTGAAGGAAGAAGGTTTAAAGGTAACACAAATCTCTTTGTGCAATCAGACATTAAAACACCCACAATTGGTTTACTGTAGTGGCTTGGTTTGACTTTTTAATTGCAATTAAATATGTGGAGATGTAAGAGCATGCTGTCTCTTTACAAGCTTGTAAATATTACGTGTGTTACAGGAGAGGACGTTTACTGAAGAGGAACTATCAGCGGGCTGTACCCCCAGGACACGATGCAATTTTTATTACAGAAGGTCGGTGTTGTGCCATCCAATGCAGCTGCTGTGCTTCTATAAGTGATACACACTGTCTTAACCACAAACTCTTAAGATTTTAATAATGACCCAAGTTGTTCAATTAAAAATACACAAAAATCAAATGAAAATTACTTTTTAATAGGTTCTCTCTTTTTTTCTCATGACCTCATGGCAGGAAACGTGCTTTGAGAACAAAGGCCACTGTCAAAGAAACCACCATGGATTGCAGTCAGTGTATTCTGGACCACACCAGTGGGAGCGATAACACTGATACTGATGGAATATGACATAAACAAACCAGCCAGGGGAAGACATGCAGCCTTTGCTGAATATCTTATGTCAGATAAAATAAAAAAAAATGTGATTTTGTAGAAATTTCAACACAATCTTCTGTCAAATCTTCTCACTGGTTGGCTTATTATATTATTATTATTATTATTATTATTATTACTACAGTAGTTGTTGCTGTCATAATTAATAGGATCATTCTTTTGCAATTATATCAAAGTATATATTATTTTTAAAAAGATGCCAACAGAAACCTAATTCACTTTCATAGATATACATGACTCAGCTGGCATGTAAAACTGTCTTACAGTTGTAATAAAGATACTTGTAATACAGGTACCTGTGTGTCGGATATCTTTCGTGTGTCTATTCTGTTTTAAGCAAAAAATATGCACATAGGGAGTTTCATGGGATTGAGGTGGTATTAACTGTAGCGGATTACAGCTAAACAAGCTACATTATGTATGAATGTCTTGGAAAGGACCCACGTATCCTTAGAAAATCAAGTGAGGGAAAAAAATAAACGAGGACTGCCTGTTGGACCTAATGATCAGGCTGATCCTGCTTTTGACGATCTGGTTGGACCTTTTGTTCTCGTTACCACAGAAACTGAGAAACGCTACAGCAGGAGCTCCGCTACTGGAAAAGGAACTCGGTCATGAAGGTCTTGCTGTTTTTATCGGTTATTTTTACATTTTAGTAGATAACCAAGTTTAACAACTAAAGTCAGTAAAGTTACAACAAAAATGGCTGAGAATCGTGTTGTTCCAAGTGGAAAGGTGTACAGACAGATGTTTGATGCCCAGGTGAGGTATCTGGCAGTTAACTTTGTTGCCAACGTTCTACGAATTTAGTTCGTAAATGGTTGGCAACACATTTTCTTTTCCGTCTTAAATTGCCCAGCAGTTATATTTCGGCACCTGCAGCATATAAGGTGGATATTTTGCATAAGAAGTCGCACAACTCCTTATTCCAGCATGCACCCCAGTGCTAAAAGCAAGGGCCATAAAGACATGGTTGAATAAGTTTGGTGTTTGCACAGAGCCCTAACCTCATCCCCATTCAACATGTTCGGGATGAAATGGAAGGGAGATTGTGAGTCAGGCCTTCTCGTCCAACATCAGTGTCTGAGCCTCATAATTGCTCCACAGAATTAATGGGCACAAATTCCCATCAGAAACACTTATCTTATGGAAAGCCCTGTAAGAAGAGCGTTATCTACTATTGCTGCAAATGGAGGACCAACTCCATATTAAATATCTATGTATTCGAATGCAGTATCATTAAAGTCCCTCTTGGTGTACTGGTCAGGCGTCCCAATACATATGTCCAAATTGTGCAAGTCTAAGTCTGCTAATGCTCCTCCAAACATGGCCTTTAAATTGATGCTGGTGTGGTCTTTCTGTACAGGTCCAGTTGTCATTGTCTCTTCATGAAACTCGGAGGAAACGTCGTATAAATGAAGGCTCCCTTGAGGAGGATCCTGTGAGCATGGACACAGATAGTGGCCCTCACCAGCACACAGTGGATAATCAGGGTTCTGAAGATATGACTATAAGGTGCAGCCGTAATGTGACTGTGGTCTGCTTTACACATAGCACTTTTTTGAAGAAAAAAAAACAACAACCTGATTCTGTGTATTTTTTGTCTATTGTCTGAAATCATACATCGTTAGTATTCAGCTTGATGTATGATATGTATCGTGGCGAGTTTATTATACAAACAAGAATGAAGTATATTGTTTGACAGGAGTCAGCGATTGTTAGGGATCAGGCCTACAAGGATTGAAGAATTGGTTGATTATGAAGAAGTTCGAGGACTGCCTGATAATGTTGGTTGGTAGTTTGTTAAATAAGTTTAGAGCATAAAGCACATTCATTTCACTTTGTTTCATTTTGTGATGATAAATAACTCTTTTATGCTAACCATTGCCCCCAGTTTCTGCCAAGACAGGCTCAGACATCATTGAGCGACTTATGAAGAGAAAACAAAGGAATCACACAGAAGCTGTTGCTCAGCTTGAGAAGGACCTTTCTGAGCTTAGTGTGGTACAAACCCTGATTGGACACATTTGTAGGATCTGTAACATAAAACCACAACGTTACCTTAGACTGTTTTTTTTTATTGGATTGAATTTTGTTTGCATCTTTTCTTTCACAGGGGTTTGAATCATTATTCAAACAGACTGGAGAAGATCTAATTATCAAACTGTCAGAAAGTGATCATAAGGTGGAGAGACTTATGCAGAAGATAGAAAACATTGCTGATTTAGAAACCTTCAGCTATCA
Organism: Rhabdalestes septentrionalis; assembly: GCA_037832545.1. NCBI lineage: Eukaryota > Metazoa > Chordata > Actinopteri > Characiformes > Alestidae > Rhabdalestes > Rhabdalestes septentrionalis. The sequence continues at coordinate 5,875,613 of JBBMFX010000037.1, read as the reverse complement.
GGTGAGGAGCCATTGTACTAAAAAACAACTTTTTTTACAGAACCATTTATATCAGGGGTGTCAAACTCTGGTCCAGAAGGTCCGGTTTCCTGCACAATTTGATGGGTGTTCTCCTCAAACCCATTCACTAAACCTGACAATCAAGATATTATATTGAAATGAAGTGAATATTTGTAAGATTTCTGAACCATCTTTAGAAAGGGTGCCAGTAATAATGGAAGGCACCATCATTTCAATGAAAATTCATTTGAACTCTGAGCACAGGTGTTCCTATAAAGATGTATGCTGAATTGTTTTCTTTTTATTTTCTCCCAGGATTTGCAGGAGTTGTGGATTGCTGTTAATCATCAGTCTGTTATGATGAGAAATGAGATTCAGGAGCTGGATGAGACATTCATGAAATTTGAGGCTGAGAGAGCATTAACGGTACATGATCTGTACAACATGCTTTTTGTATTGTTATGTATAGACCTTAGGTCACGTTTTAAGCAGTATGTCTATGTTCCCTAGATTTCAGCACTGCTAAAGAAATATGCTACAAAACTTGAAAAAATCAGTTATATCATGCCATCTGATGTCCATCGTCTGATCAACAGTGAGGCCATGGTGGGAAGTTTTCCCTGTATTTTAGAAAAGGTGTGTTTTGAAAGTTCTGTATGTCATATTCACACAAAAAATCTTTTTAATAGACGATAAACCAAGCATTACTGGCAAACCGGCGAGCTATAGCCAGACTGCATTTAAACTTGATGGAGAAGTGTCTGCAGAAAGATGCTCTTATGCGGCAGAAGTGGGAGACCAAGCTTCAGGACTGGAAAAAAGTCAAACGTCTGGCTGCAGTCAGACAGTTTAAGTAAGCATGCTTAGGAGACAAGGCTAATACCATATTTGACATACTACATTAGGCTTGAATATGTGCGAAACTTGTCTAACTTAACCTAAGACTTTGATTAATCCATGTTTGGCATTATTATTCCTAAAGAAAACGATGGAATTCCTGAAAAATAGCTGATTGCTATGCTTCATTTCCAGAGAATTTATAAACAGCCCTGAAATTCAGAGACCTAAAGATATAGGAGATATTCTGAACACCCTGTGGACAACGCAAGAAATGTACAGTGAGCAACGAATCAAAATCCTTCAACAAGTCAGGTATTTAGCCTTGGTCTGGAAACTGTACATTTAAAATGTATGATAACATCATGTCACATTTGTGTATCTGTTTGAAGCACGATGATCCCTCCTAGATGCTCGAAGTCATCCGTCGCTGAATGGTACTCCACTTTATCTTCACTAAATGAGCAAATAGGTAAGAATAAACTATTATACGTCCATAATATTATAAACCTTTTTAATCAGTTTATCTGACTTGTGTGTTCATGTGACTCCTTTTAAGACCGCATTCACATTGACACAGCCACGAAACTGCATAAGCACTATGAGAACGCCTGGCAAGAGCGTTTGGCTGAAGTCGAACGCTTCAAGGTTGGAGACCCTTAGACATTTCATGTCATCAGTTTGGTTATCAGAAAACCAGATTGAAAAGTTTCTTACTATGTTAAACACAGAATGAAGTATGCAAATATGGCTTCACCTCAGATGAGACACAGGATATTGTAAATGGTGAAATGCTGCCTGTACTTGGAGCATGCCAGGCACAAGCAGAGGCGCATTTGGCAACAGTGGATGTAAGTTTATTTAAAGCATGCCATATCTGTTTTTTCATAGAATAAAATCAAGAGACTTTTTGTTATTCATAATAGCTGGCCTGTTTGATTCAGCTGTCAAATGCATGGCTTGTATTTTAGAAAGCCTTTGAGACTCTGGCTAAGACTGCTGCCCTCTTAAGTAAGTCTTTGTTCAAGTTCATGTGTGGTGTTGCTCAACTCTGGGAGGTGCACAGTGCAACTCTGCAGAAGAGAGAGCAGCAACTGCAGGATAATCTTGAGGACGTTCGCACTAGCCATGATCAAGAAAATCAGGTAAGACGCACCATGTGATCGCTTGCCTCTAGATACAGGCCAGTTTATGTCCTAATGTTTTTTGTCTAGTTGAGAGATGGCCATTTCACTATATTAATTATTTATTTTGACCTTTGAGAATGATTTTTCCATAAGAGCGAAAGCTGGTTTTTGTTATCCCTTTAGAAGAAAGAGGCTCAGCTGGATGTGTTGATGGACAAACTCAGACAGGAAAGCACAGAAGAAGCTCTCAAAACTGCATTAGAGAAGACTTTCGCTTTTTTGGAGGAAGTAAAGAATGGGTAAGCAGACAAGTATTTCTTCTTTTTAGATGGGGGGTTATCCGACTCGAATCACCACACTTCAAAAAGTTTCCAATTGACCATTTCAAGAGTTGCATAATAAATATGATAATGTGTCATATTATGTCTTAATTTAGTTTGAGGAGATGGAGATGTGTTTTGGTGTTTTTGTGTTTATGAGCTACATTAGACATGTCCCCTGTTACCACTGGTGTGCCCCAGGGATCTGTCCTAGGGCCCCCTCTCTTCTTTACGTACCTTCTTCCTCTTGGACACATCTTTAGAAACATTTTTTTTCATTGTTATGCAGATGACATCGTGTTCTATCTATCCAGTAAACCTTATTTCATTCTTCTCCCATCCTCTCTTACCCGCTGTTCACCTGAAAATAATTCATGGTTCTCTTCAAATTTTCTTAAACTTAAAAGTAATAAATCAGAGTTTCTTCTGGAATCCACACAACCCAAAACTGATCATTTTTCAATAAATATTGATAACTCTTTGTTGTCACCCTCCCTGCAGGTGAAAAGTCTGGGTGTCTTCCATGAGATCACTTTATCTTGTAATTCACACAACAGTAATATCATTTGGCCTGCATACTTCCTTCTACACAACATCAATCCAGAGCCTTGTCAATTCCCAGATCGATTACTGTAATTGACTTTTATTTGATCTTACTCAAAAATCTGTCCATAAGCTCCAACATGTCCAAAACTCCTGTATCTCCAGGATCCCTTCCACCCACCACTCCAGTTTTGCAGCAGCTACACTGGCTTCTGGTTTGAAATCGCATTATTCTTTAAATTCTTCTGCACACATTTAAGGCCATTCACCACCTCTCCCCACCATATTTATCTGACTTGGCCCAGATCACCACTCCATCTCGCTGACTCAGATCCTCCTCCTCTATTTCTCTCTCGTCCCTAACCCCTATCTTCTCACCATTAAGAGCAGGGCTTTCAGCAGTTCTGCTCCTCAGCTCCTGACACAAGAATCATCACTTCTATTCCTGTTTTAAATCCAGACTCATAACTCACCTGTTCAAAATAGCTTACTTTGTCATTTTATTGGGGATTGTTTTATGAAGATTTATCAAAATATTGTCTGTTTTTATGCTTGTCCTTTTATTATTTTGTTGTGTACAGTGTCCTTGAGTGATTTGAAAGACGCTTTTACAATAAAATGTGTTTATTGTTATTATTATTATTATTATTATTATTATTATTATTATTATTATTATTCTTTAGGTATGTCACTTTTCATAAAAAGAAGATAGACACAGTGGAAAGTTATCCTGCAATGGTCCTAGAAGAGTTACACACATACTGCTCAGCAGTCAGCAGATATTTCGGAGTCAAAGAAGTATACTACCAGGTACAGATCCAGGCTTGGCTTGGCCTGGCTTGTTGCAAATAAACTTCGAGGTAAGCTATATGGACAAAAGTACTGGGGCGCCTGACCAATAAACCAACAGGGTATTTAATGACATTACATTAAAATAGAATAGAGTTGGAAAAGAGTTGGTCCCCCATTAGCATCTATAACAGGCTCAACTTAGCTTAGGAGGCTTTTCACAAAATGTGGGGGTTTCTGTGGGAATTTGTGACCTTTCATTCTGTAGAGCATTCATGAGGTGAGGGACTGATGTTGGACAAGAAGACCTGACTTGAAATTTCCATTCCAGTTTATCCCAAAGGTGTTGAATGGGGTTGAGGTCAGGTCTCTGTGTGGACCAGTCAAGTTCTTCCACACCAAACTCAACCAACCATGTCTTTATAGACCTTGCTTTGTGCATGGGGGCACAGTCATGCTGGAATAGAAATGGTCCACAAAGTTGGAATCATGGTGTTGTCCAATATGTCTTCGTATATGTCTTATAATTGCTGCAAGTAAGGGGTAAGGGGGCTAGCCAAACACTGGAAAACAGGTGTGTCCCAATATTTTTATCCATATAATGCTATAGTGCAGTAAGGTTGACACAAATGGATTTATATAGAACTTAACTCACTTAATTCCTTAACTCACTATTCTTTATAATTATACTAGAATTCTGAAGAGCTTCAAACCCTTTATCCGTCCCTTAAACTTGGTGAGTCAAACTATCTAAATTTACTTTACTACTCTTTGTATCTGGTAACACATTGTCATGAACAAATGATGTCTTTTTAATCAGATGCCATCATAAAGAGGAAAAGAACAGTTGTAAGTCCGAGGCAAAAACACTACCTAGATGTTTCCCAGAAGGCCAATAATTCATACTGCTCCCTTGACTCACTAACTGAGGTAGATATTTGAAGTTTTTCTTTTCATTAGTTGCCTCATGCCTTCATCAGTTACACCTGATGCCCACCTGACATGCTTTTTACATTTTAATACAGCAAGAGATTGACCGTTTTTCACAGAACACCTCTAACCCACAAACCACTGAAACTTTCACCACTGCAAAGGGAAATGTGTTCAACTGTTATGGCTTTGTGATGTCAAACGATGACGAGGAAAATGTGGATCTTGAGGAAGTGAAGCGAATGTTGTACCCAAAAGTTTTCGTGATTAATTTACAAAAAAGGTAAGAGCAAAAAAATGTAAGAACAACATGCGCTATTTTAGCGGTATAATATTAATTTGAACAATGTGAAATATGTCTGTTATATTACAAATGTCCAATACCAGCTGAGGATACTCCAGTAAAGGTAACTTTATATATATACACAATGTATTTATAGCACATACAATTATCTGTATATATATTTTGGTATTGGTGCTAAAGTGTACATTTTAATTCATCTTGTTTTGTTTTATAGCTTTTAATCTATTGTTTTCCTGCTCTTAACTTTCTTCTTTCTTTCATAACAGTGCAAATGGGACTAATAAAGATTTATCTTATCTTGTCTTAAATTATGATGACAATAGCCTGTTATTTCTTTTCTGATTTCAAGCTTGTTTTATATCTCAAAATTGCAGTGTGAGAGAGCAGTTCTTTGATCACCTTGAGGGGTGGTATTGCACAGTTCTGAATAACACAGTAACTATCATCCAAGCCAAGAAGGAAGAGCTGAAATCTGAGTTAGATCTCCTCATCTGTCTTCATGAACCTCGAGCCAAGAGGATTGAGGTGGACATTCATGATGTCCGAGCAGGTGTGTCTTTATGGATTACCACAGTTAATTACTGCTTGCTTTGCATATAGTTTGGCCATACAAGTATGTTAAAAAGTTTTTGTTCAATGTCTTTATAATGCTGCCAGCTGAACTGATCTTACACCGAGATCGAGTGGATAGACATTGTAAAGGAATCCTACAGGCCTTAGCTGATTTCCAAACTGACTTCACAGAGTTGCAGGCCAAACATCACAAATTAACGAAAAACTTTCGCACTCAAATCTGCAACATGGAGGACACTTTTAATACTGTGAACAAGTCTGATAAGTAAGCACCCCTTTACTGGCCAATATGAATGACAATATAAAAATGATTTGGGTGTTATTTTGTTTTTTGTTTGTTTATATGTGCTTGTCATTGTGTGCCTTGTTAACAGGCTTGTAAAACTTGGTGCTTCACTACAAACCAGCTTAACTGAACACATGAACATCATTCAAGAATCACAGAGACACTTCAGACAAAGCACAGAGGTTAAATTTGAGGGCCTTAGAGGGGCTAATGCACAGTTAATGAAATCGTTCAAGTAAGTCGTGTATTTTTCTTGTTCTAATCTGTACCTAGTAGGAAGTAGAGAATAAATCTGTGACCCTCCTCCTCTGTTCTGTAAAGACTGTTTTCTGAAGGAGGAAATTTTACCCCCCAAGAGATTGAGGTATATCAAAAGTGCCTAGAGAAGACCGCCAAGCGCATCAACTCAGCAGATGATGCTCTTACGCTGGAAATGGAGGGCACAGAATCCAAATACTTAGAACAGGTAACAGTATACAGTATTTGCTTTCATTTCTCAATAAAAGTGTTGCTGAGTGATAAATACTTCAATTAAATGATTTGGTAGTTATCACTACGTTTATGTTTGAGTGACTAAAACAGATGTTTTGAAGTAATACATTTCTGTTTATATGCTCAGGCAAAAGATATGGTCACCAAGTGTGAAGAGAAGGTCCACTTTCTAACAGTGGATCTAATGTTTCTTGAAAAAATCCATGGTGTGCTGTCAAATGCACGGGTCCAGATTAAATCGGAGGTATTTTAAATATTTGGTTGGCTTTTAGGATTATTCTGCCTCTTTTTTAACTCCTACTATAACCATGTGTGTTCACCTGCAGACAATAAAAAGTAACATGCAGAAAAAAAGGATCAACAGTATGATGAGTGAACTGGAAAAAACGATTCATGCGTGTAAGCGGTCAAGTGTGGACAAAAGGGTAATCTGCTACAGTAGGACTCAACCAATATATTAACTATTAAATAGCATCAGTTGATATCCACGTTCCACAGATTTATCTGTAAAACAGGAAACCTTTGAAACGTAAATCAGCTGATGTTTATGGTTGTTGGAATTTTTAGCTCCTTGAAATTGGCATTGCAGTGTGTGAATTATACACAGTTACAATATAGAGAATGTAAGTTATTCAAATGAATTGTCTTGCAGGCAACAGCTGAAGATGTGTCCAATTCAACAACTTTTCTAATAGAGAAGCTAAGGAAGAGATGTCAGTATCTTGATTGCTTTTTGGTACGCTGAATAAGTACTATTACAGGCTAAAAGGACTCTGTTCTATAAAATGTGAAAATTGTGGTGGTGATGGTGATGGTGATGACGATCATTGTTAACAGCATTGGCATCATTATTATGTTTACGTTTATGACATTTAGCATGCGCTCTTATCCATAGCAACATCCATAAGTGCTTAGGAGGTCAACTTCTGTTTTTATACCTGTAAAGCTACACTAAGGTCAGCACCTGCATTTAATCAAGTTAATGCCAGCTAAGTTACACACCTTAACAAAACCTGTCAAAAGTCAGAGGTTAATACACAAAAGTTAAGTACCTGAGGTTGTTATTCCAAATATGATTTCAATACTGCAGGACCCTTCTATGGCTGTTCAGGTGCCCGATGCCCCTCTGCAAGGGGCGTTTGCAGTAGCTGCTCGTCCCCGATCCCGTAAGCAAGAGAAGGTCATAAGTCTTGCTGGAGACGCTCTTCTCCAGCCCAGCCGCATGGGAGTTGACTTCATGAATGATGTGGCTGTAGAAGTGATTAAAGAACTGCTCAGGTAAAGACAATAAAAACAAGGAAAAAATAGTCCCTCAGACATGCTATTTTGTAATTAAATATTTATATACATTCATTACATTCCATCCTGTATCAGTTAATTATCAATGAACATGACTACGTTTACATTCATTTAACAGTGAATATCAGGATCCAACAGGACATTAGTTTTTTGCTTCCAAAAAAGACTAAAGCAATTTCATACCTTTTCTTCTTCTTATGAACACAAATGTGGAATCAACAGAAAGTTAATCATCTGTACTAGTAATCCCTAGTAAGGGATTCACTTACGACTAAGCATTGTGTAATTTCACATCATTTGTTCACTAATCGCCAGGGGTGTGTCCCTGGGGGGGTATTGCCCCCTCCCTGCCCCCACATGGACACATCCCTAGCGGTTAGTGAACAAATCTTACTAGGGATTAATTTACTAAGAAAAGAACTAAAAGAAGAACAAAGAGTGTAAGATATGATGAAAGATATTTTGTCCTATTAGATATAAATTATAAATTTGTATATAAATTTTCAAACACAGTGATAATAGAAACAGATACAGTTTTCTAACTTCTGCTTTATCAATTCTAAAATCCAAACATTGCTTCATGGCTGAGCAGCTGTTGTTTCAACATCTTGGTAGTTCCCACTAATGAAGAACTGTTAACATCCATCATCCATCCATCCATCTTCTACCCCTTTGTCCCGCACTTGTGATCAGGGAACTGTTAAAAAAAATAGTCCCAAAGACATGTTATTTTATAATTAATATTTATATACATTAATTACATTCCATTGGGATAAATGCAATATCGGATTTTTTACTCTGTCTAAACATCAGTATTGGCAAACCTCAAACCTGCCATGATACCAATGCAGATGATGGAGACAGAATCTCAGGAGCTGTAACAGGTAAACATTTTTAATGTTTTCTCATCCATGGTAGTAAAAAGGAGGGTAGATTAAAACAGTGAAGCAGTGTAACAATGTGGTTTGCTTTCAGTTCCTGTCACTTCTGCTGTGGGCTCAGGTCAAAGATCCGGGAGTCGCAACCAATCGGGCCTGGAGGCACTACGCAAGAAATCAGCAGAGTCTGTCAGCTCACAGAGGTTAGGACTATCACTGTATAAGTCGTTTTAGGTTATAGAATAGCTCAGTGAAACTCAGATCACACTATGAATCTTGTCCTTACTGTTTTGTGCATCCAATTTGTGGCTACTCTCTTTTGGTTTTGTTCTGATAAGGTGATTAGTTTTTCTATTAGGTCATAGGGTATTTTAACAGTTTTATTCCATTTCCATTCTGCGGTCAGGGTCTCCCCCGACACATCCCGATAGCTGACTAATCGAGATAAAGCAATAATTTTCTTCCGATGAACAAGTTTTTTCTCAAGAACTCTTAACTGTGATTACATTAATTGAGGGACTCATTTTTTCCGCTCTATGAGAAAAGTATTAGGCTGACATTTATGTATATATCATTCTTTCTTTTTCAGCGCGAGAAGATTTTCCAAACCTACTCGGTTCGATAAGAGGTTCCAAGTTTTTGGCTCTAAACCTGAAGATCAGCAGGGCACGTGAGTATGTGTTAGTCGTAAAGGGGGGATGGAGGGATTGCCTGAATGGATTTGCCTGCCCTATAGGACTGAGTAAATTGCAGCTGAGGTGCAGAAAACACTGAAAGTCATGAAAGTGTGCTAAGTTTGTGAATCATTTACCTTAATAATTCATGGTTATTTCCTTGATTTAACCCACATTTACATGTAATTAACATTTTTATTGCAAACACAGTTTGAGACCTTGGCTTGGTTGGCTTAAAAACCAAGCACTAATGTGATTTCACTAATGTAATGTGCTTAATATTATTTAAGTATATATGTGGAATACAATTAACACATAAAATCAGGATGAAAATCTATCATTCATTCATAAAATGTCTTGAGGAAAAAAATCTATCATTTGTTGATATATGTTGTTTAGCACCACTTTTAAAGGCATCATCTGCAGCATTCTGTGGGAAGCCAACAGTATTCTCCTCCAGCTGGCTGAGGTACATCCAACAGTATTGTAGTATTTTTGAACAAAATTATATTCAGAATTCAGAATAAGTGACATCTTACTCCTCCATTTAGGAATTCTACAAGAAGAAAGAGCGTCGTCCTAACTGCCGCCCTCAGTATATCCAGGAGTCTTTTGAGCTGTGTGCTGAGGAGCTCAACAAGAGGCTCCTTGTTTACCAGAGTCAGTCTCTTGAATACCACAATAACTGTGTGCAAGGTGAGCTTCACTCTGATTACACATTTAGATGAAGTAGAAATCTCCTGCTACAGTTCTGTCACTTTAGTAAATAGTTCACTTACTCTAATCCATCAAATATATGTAAATGAAGCCCTTTTTATATTGAAAATCCCGAATTTCTACTTGGAATAAACAGACAGATGACAATTATACACACTCTGTCTCATGTATAAGACCATGGGGGTGGGTGGTGGTGACATAGTGGGTTCTAATCCTGCATTCAGCATACCACCACTGGGTTCCTGAGCAAGACCCTTAACCCCAAGTCTCCAGGGAGACTGCCCCCTGTAGTTAGGGAATGGGAGTCGCTTTGGATAAGAGGGTCAGCTAAAACCTGTAAATGTATAAACAATGGCTGATATTCGGTTCTCTGAATAGAATTCTGGCAGCAGCTGACAGATATTGAGGAGCGTATTTGTGAGATGCCTGAAGTGCTCCTAGAAAAACTCAGAGATCAGCACTTGGAGGACCTGTGCAGGAGTGTGACGCTCACTCACCAGCGATTTGAGCAACTTATGATACAGAGTGAGCAAAGAAAGGCAAGTGACCTAGAAAAAACAATAGCCTTTATACTATGTGGAGAAGAAATTGCTAATATGTTCTTCTACGGTACTTCACCAAAGAAGCATGTTTGTGTGTGATGCCATTTAGTTTAGAGTAGACGTTTCCAAATCCTGGTCCTGAAATACCCCTTCCTCTTTCTCATGGTTGGTATAGCACAGTGGGAATCACCACTTCCCTTCATGCAGCAGCATTTTATTACATGCCAGCTTATTATTAAAGCATGAGTTCTAGGGCAAGACTCATAATGCTACATTCAACTACCTCTGTAACATGGTTTAATCTGTGTATTGTCCTGTAAATATTTTTCCCGCTGTTACAGACCTGATCCTTATGAATTAACCAATCAACATGCCCTTACTGAATTAAAGTGTGCAGGACAGGGCTATTCAATGACCCGAGTTGGGAACCACTCAATAAAGTGTCCGGTGCTTTAATCCCCTTCTTAAGAAAGAACATAGCAGTCAGCTGCGTGCGCGTCTTAACCACCCGGCATGTGAGGAGGAGCAGAAGAGGCTGGTTACAGCAGAGCAGGACAGGCAAGAGGAACAGAGAGATGCCGTTCAGCACACAATACTGGAACTCAAGGTCATACTTGTATTATGAGCTCTTCATTTAGTTAATTTCCTCAACACTTGTTACTGTGATTCATTTTCAACTTTTTTTTCTAAAAGGCCTGTATAAGGAAAAATGCAGAGGGGTTTGTGACAGCACTTGCCACTTTGACAGAGAAGGTGCTTTTCCAACTTGACAGCATGCTGACAGCTGATGAGGTCCAAGGCAGATGTGAGTAATCTGTTTGCGGGAAGGCATGAAATGAAATGGCACATTAGAAAACATGCAGCCAGATATATCACAAATAAAAATTTCAAATTAATTTCAACATATTCAGGATATTTCTCATTTTGGCAATCTGGCCTTCCAATTGTATGTGCTTGAATGTAAATGAATATTTTATGGCCAATACAACCTATTTTAGACTTGATTTATTTAGTGACATGTCCAACAATACCATTGTTCAGGATGCTGTTTATTCTGTTGTTATGAAATGGACATGCAGCTCAAGAGTGTTGCATCTTCACCTAAATCTTATTTCTGCCTGTAGTAGATGAACCAAAACAGGAGAGTTTCACAGCACTTGTTCGCCGAAAACTAACTGGTACTCTGCAAGAGGAGGACAAAAACGGATCTCTCTTGGAGAGAGGGAGAAGGTAAAGACTGACATGATAATTTAATATTTCTAATAAAACATTCCTACTTATTCTTTTTCTTTTGAATTTGCAGAACATGGCATGGGATTGACTATTTGGCAGCCAGTGATGACTCACTTGTTAACAGTCAGCAGCGAAAAACAGCCACAGTCACTACAGCTAAAACCACAAGGGGGCATCTTAAAGCTGTAGAGGCACGAAATGCATTATATCAGGTGAGTGATCGTGCCAATTTCAAGTGACCTGCAAGTGACCATGAACAAACATTTATACTTGAAGTGTTCGCATAAAAATTGTCTTAATATTCAAGTGCATTCAGTTTATCCATGGAACTCGTTGTTGTATTTGCAGTGTTTATTAAACTGTTTGTATCTATTTCACCCAGAGCTATGAGGTGACCATCATGGAGGAGCTGGAGAAAGTCGAGAAGTTCAGCCAGAAGCAGGAGGCTGAGCTGCTGCAGTGGCAGGAGTACTGGAGAGTCCAGCTGAACACTCTGCCTACACTCAACTAAGAATGACCACAAGCCAACTGGGACATTCAATTTTAGGAAAAATACAAGCCCCATGAAAAAAATCTACACTTTTCTCTTTACAAAGTGCAATAGTACTGTACAATCAGTAAAAAGGTTTTTTAATTTTTTCCATTTCTGTTGTCATTAAGCTGGCATGGTGTACATTTCTAGGCTTGAAGAGACACATTTTTGACAAATCCATTTTGTTCAAAAGTAGCATCACAGTCAAGACCATTGCAGTTTTCTTTTGATGTTGCTGCTATATCTAAAGTGTTAACTTTACAGTTGAAAGCAAACACGTTTATATTTAAGTTGTAAATAGTTTCAAATAGAGCTGGGCGATATGGCAAAAAAAAAATATCACGATAATTTTTCCTGTATTGACCGATATCGATAATTATCAATATTATAGTTGCTGTAATAATAAAAATAATG
>JBBMFX010000037.1:5848533-5863023 GCA_037832545.1 Rhabdalestes septentrionalis | reverse complement strand
AGTGACCTTTGAACCTGTGGTCCCAGCTCTCTTCAAGTCATTGACCAGCTCCTCCCGTGTAGTTCTGGGCTGATTCCCCACCTTTCTTATCATCTGTGATACCCCACAAGATGAGATCTTGAATGGAGCCCCAGTCCGAGGGAGACTGACAGTCGCCTTTAGCCTCTACCATTTTCTGACAATTGCTCCAACAGTTCATCTATTTTCACCAAGCTGCTTGGGAATTTCCCCGTAGCCCTTTCCAGTCTTGTGGATGTCCACAATTTTGTCTCTGGTGTCTCAGTGTTTGGGCCTGACCTTTTAGTTAGAGTGAGAGGTAATGGAATTACTAAAGCGACATTTTATACAATTCTATGCTTCCACCTTGGCATATTGGCAGCAATCATAGGATGGCCCTTTCCTGTTCCAGCATGACTGTGCCGCAGGGCACAAAGTGAGTATGGAGTGGAAGAATCTCTTTGGTATGTCTTAGAATGTTATTACAAGCCTGGCTTTCTCAACCAACATCAGTGCCTGTCCTCACATTTATTTTCTTTTGACTTGGGCACACATTCTCATTTTCAAAATCACTCCCACACTTTAAAGGCCCCAGGACACAATCAATTTATACTATGGTGGAAAAGCTGGGGGAAGGGGGCACAAGCAGCTCCACATGTTGTAGTATGTCCAGCAAGGTGGGATGGTCAGGTGTCCACTTAACCACACAGGTTTTGGATCCTTGATATTACGTTTTTTAATTACATAAACTGAGAATCTATTTGCTCAAAGTTGGCAGCAGCTAAGTTCTTGTCCTGGATTGTGAAATTGGATGCTTCTAAGCTCTGTTGTTCTCCAAGCCTGGCAATATGCCCTATTTTCAATATTCAATGCTACAATGGAGGGTCATTAATACTGCACACAGTTCATCAATGCACACATCCAACCATAAGGTACACACTATCGCGTAACCACCTGGATGGAAAGGTTAGGATTAGGAGTTGCATATTCTCCCATGTGTTTGTGTTTCTGTGTCTGTAGACGTATGTGAGTATGTGTGTTTAACTTACTGAATTATTTAGTGTATTTAGTGTATCCTTTTATTTAATAAAGGTCATGATTTACAAAACGCTTTATGCTCACTTACTATCACTGTTAGCTTCAGTGTCCACTTTTTTTCTAAAATATTTTGAATAAATGTTAATCCATCATGGTAGAAGTATTGATAGTGGTTTTCTTACTAGTAGTGTCTGCCAATGCTTTAAGCACATTTGCTAATGATTCTGAACACAGTATTAACGATAATAAACCGAATAGTTATAATAATACTAATAGCAAATAATAGCAAACCTCTTTCTAAACTTTAGAAGCAGACACAGGAATAGCAAGAGTAGGAGTTTCATTATTAAATCCTGAAATAAAAGACAATGGGAACTGTATATAGAGAACTTGGTGCATGGAGAGGAGATAAGTAGCACTTTTTTGTGTTTTTCTAGGATTCTGTACATATGGAGTATTTCCATTCAGGCATGTTTGTGGCAGGGTAGCTGGAGTGCAGAAGTAGCCCCCCTCTTCCTTTGTCCACCTGCATCATTAACAAGCAATTGCATACTACACTCTTCATCAAAGTTGACTGTAAAATAAAGACTGCTGCAAACAATGCTATCAAAGCCCCCCGAGAATTCCAGCAGCTCAAATGTTCAGTTTAAGTGTACTTTAACTCTCTTCGGCCCTTCATGTTGCATATCTTGAAAAGTATCAGAAATGTTTGTGTTTCAGAAGATGAAAACTGAACATTAACATGATTGGATCTCCACAATTTACCATTAGCAGCAGTCATTTGTAAGGCCAGGATTTGTAAGAATTAACATGCCTTTTTTTTAGGGAGAGGAGGAGAGCTTCATCCTGAAGTCCTGCACCAGGAGGAAAACAGATTCCATTGAGAAGAGATTCTGTTTTGATGTGGAGGCTGTAGACCGGTGAGTGTCACTTGCACTCAACCTCCAGGGGGTGGAGCTGCAGTCCAGTTGTTTGGGAGAACACAGACATCAAAGGGCAGAGCAGAGTTGGCAATGCTTTTAAATAGGATTGGCAGGCGCAGCCCCACTGTGCAGCTAATTGCTTTGGCTTGTCACATGGATGTGAGTGGAAAGCTGCTCTGTAGTGAGTGGAGGAGAGCAGAAACTGTGTCTATCTACTGCATTTTATGTAGCTAATAGTGACTGGGGTGAGGTTGTGAACTTACCTCTAAATGTAGGAACTGTAATTTCTAAATTAGTATTTCTTTACTGAATAATGTAGTTAGCAAATAATTATTTGTAGTTATTGAAGTACGCAGTAGTAGTTAAAGATTAGGGCTGGGTTAAAAAAATTGATTCACAGATCAATATCGATTCTCGTGCCAAAAATACAATATTGATAAAAAATTCGCGGATCGATCTTTTCCTGTCAGTGGTAGAGCACTCGCCCTGTGATTAGAGAGTGTGGGTTCGATCCCCAAGACCGACAGCAACCTCTGAAGTACTGAGTGCGGTACCATCCTCACACGCTGCTTCCCGGGCGCTGAGAGAAGGTCCGCTGCTTCACTTGGTGAACGGGTTAAAGGCTGAGGAGGAATTTCGTGCTGTTCACACTGTGTGCAGTGGTGTGTTTACGTAGATCACTTTCACTTTTCCTCCAGAAAAATCTCTTAATACCTGAAGAGTAAGAGAATCTGATCAGTCAAGCAGAATTTCCTAGACTGTATTTTCCGGGGTTGCTGAGCTAGTGTGGATAGTTTTAGCCAATTGTGGTCATTGTTGTTTTTTTTTGTTATTCAACCAATTTTATGGTTACAGTTGTTCAGACATTTTTGTGGCTCATTTCATTGTCAAATAGACATTTTCAAAACAGGGCTACTACTGTCGTTGTTTAAAATGTAAGAAATTAAATAAGCCCTGGAGCTTCACACACACACACACACACACACACACACTTCTCTCACACTTGCTCTCCCCCTTCTCAGACACACGCACGCACTCTCTCATTCCATCACACGCAGACCCCGCCCCAAAAACGTGCATCTCCTCTGTAAAACGTTTTCAAAACAGAACACTAAACAACTTCACTGCAGTACAAATTCGCCAAAATGACCGCGAGATCAGCAGAGGTGAAAAATGTTTCACTTCTTGTAGTCAGACAGAGCAGAGAGATGAGCGAACTGATCAAACGGCAGTTAGTCCTGTTTTTAAACCATGAGCCGCTCAGTCAGATCCCTCATCACCTTCCACTGGCTGTGGAATGAGCTCATTGAGCGTCATGAGCTATATTTTCATCGCCCAATCCATATTTCCAGTTATTTTGTTCAGAGTAACTTAAAAGTAATGCAATAGTGGTGTAATGCCGTACATTTTAATACAGTAATATTGTAATGTAACAAATTACTTTCAAGTGACAGTAACAAGTAATAAATAGTGCACTACAGTTTTGAAGTAGTTTTGAACTTGCCCAGCACTGGTTATTACAAACCACTGCTAGTGCTCTACAAAGCTTTCCTTTGAATACATTTGCAATAGGATAGATTTATTTATTAATGGTTTATTAACCATTGGTAGCACTTAAATCTTTTATAGCATTATTAAAGTTAAAATTAGAAAGCTGTTTTAGAAATTAAACTAATATTCTGCTGTTTGCATTTATTTATTAATGGTTTATTAACCATTGGTAGCACTTAAATCTTTTATAGCATTATTAAAGTTAAAATTAGTAAGCTGTTACAGAAATTAAACTAATATTCTGCTGTTTGCATTTATTTATTAATGGTTTATTAACCATTGGTAGCACTTAAATCTTTTGTAGCATTATTAATGTTAAAATTAGAAAGCTGTTATAGAAATTAAACTAATATTCTGCTGTTTGCTCTATTGTGAGCCCACTCTAATCTTGATTATTAAAGCTCAGATATTGCCAAATACACATACCTGCAGCCTGTGGGTGGTGCGAGATGTGATGCAATTCCGTGTATGGGAAATTTACGTTGCTGTTTCTACAGTATAGGGTGGAGTCGATTTTCTCATTATTGGCTTGGTTTAGATGCAGGAATCAGCACATAGATTAAAAAAAAAAAATGACTGGCATTTTTCACATTATTGTTTGCAATATATGTGTTCAGAGATTTTATTAAACTGACTTGTAATAATTAATGGTGTGATTATTGACAATTATTTAGGAAAATTAATTTGCATATTAGAGGCTCACTACTGCATTTGTTTAACTACACATTCAATGTGCAGTTCGCTCCTTTTACTTTTTTTTTATAAACATACCTTGTTTATAAGCATGCATACACATCACAATATTGCAATGCTATTATTGTGTACAATGAAATGAGCCTCCTGCCCCCAAAATAATTCATAAAAATTTTTGTCATCATTTTCCTTAAGCCATTATCTTCAATGAACAACTTTTTGTACTGTACATTGTACTTAACCCGAAGTTGCTCCAGGGAAATGTGGCTCACTGTAATTGGTCACTATAAGTCGCTCTGGACAAGAGCCTCAGTTAAATGCTGTAAATGTACATATGCATAATCATTGAAACATAACCTCTTTATAACCTCAACAGTCCTTGAATAGATGCTCAATAGCGGTAACCTCAAAATGACTAAGATCAAGATAAAAACACAGATGGTGTTTGATGGAAATAACACAGCATCAAGTTTATGGTACATTAATTTAGTAAAAGATTTTATTTCATGTTTTTGTTTACTTTAAATTGTCATACATTTTAGACGGTCATGCTGACAACAATGTTTTGCATGTAATTGTTTTTACCTATGCTTTATTTTACTAGCATTCAAACACCATAAAACTAAATCACAAAACCAACCCAGGCACATGGGGGAAATAGAGTTCATTTGTTAAATGGAGCAGCACTCTTTAATAGACATTAAAAAGTCAGAACAGTAGTTAAATTGTTAATTGTTGGTGAGTGATCTGCTAAAGAAATGTCAGAAAGCTCTCATACACTGATCAGAGAGGATGTAAAAAAATTATATCAATTGAAACACAAAATTGGTCATTTTCCACTTTGCCCGTCATTAGATTTCATCTGCAAGTTGCCTGGCTCCAAAAGTTGGCTTTATGATGCCAGAAAAACCAAAAACACCTTATCCATCTGCAAATCATCCTCAAAATGAATGTGCTTTGGGGCTTTTTTCATTTTACCATGAGGACATAAACTTGCCTGTGCAGAAAATGGGCGGTGGTTAGTTAGAATGATCAGTCATATCAATGTCTTACAAACATGAACAATAGATTAATCAAATTTATAATAAATAATTAAATAAATGAACTTGGACTGTGGCTCTTTATAAGGTGAATATAATACCATGTATATGTTTCCCAACACGAGCATAGTATATTCAGTTGTACCTAAAACTGTTGTTGATAATACAGTTACATTTTTAAAAAAAGGCCTTCATCGTGTCAGATTTATCATCACTGAACACTAATCTTCTATGCAACTGGTTCATCAGTCTTCTGTTTTAAAACAAGTACAGTGTAACTGCAGTCAAATATGATCCCCCTTTACCACTCTCTCTTTCAACTATCCCCTGACCTAGGGCTGGGTGATATGGCAAAAAAATGTATCATGATCATTTTTCCTGTATTGACCGATATCGATAATTATCAATATTATAGTTCCTGTAATAATAAAAATAATATAATAAAAAAAGTATAAATATAATTCTATCCCAGCAAACAGATTGAAAACAGTAAAATAAACAATATTTGTAAACAAATTTTTTTCCCAACAAATCACTGTTTACATACAAAATTCCCTTAAAATTGTAAAAGTTATTGATTTTCAAGTATTTAAATAAGCAAATACCAAAGCTCAAATGAACAAAACCATATAATAATGTACCAATGTGCACAAAAGTATAATATTACAAATATGTCAAAGGGCAAACACAAAATAAAGCAGGACAAAACTGATTGCAGCAAGTATCTGTAACAGTGTTGCCCCCTGTGTTTAAAACCCTTTCTTAACGCGAACTGGTGGCACACTAAGACACCACTTAGCTAGGGGGCTCACTTTAGGAAAGGCAGTTCTGTGGGCTTTCCACTATTCCAGAGGACTGGTTTCACTGGCCACACAAGGAGTTTGAAGATAATCTACGAGTTCAGTTTCAGTCTACTGTTGGTCTGAAAGTCGGGTCGACTACTTTAAGGTGTTTCAACGAGACTAACTGGCATCATTTCGTTTGCCGAGGAGTAAGTCACTGCACTTGCAATGTCCCAAAGCCTTTTTGATTTTTTAGTCACATAGATGCTATTATCTCCTGCTATACTGAACCTCATACCTACACACACATACATACACGCGCACGCACGCACGTACACACACACGCATGCACGCACACACACAAGCACCTCTGATGACTGTTTTCGGTATTATCACCTCCTGTGCATTTAACACATTCTCCTCCTCCGCTTCACTCACCGGCGCGGCAGTGTTGCCCGACGTCTTTTCTTCCAAAACAAGCTCACGTTGCTAATGTTTACAACATAGCCTCGTTAGGAGAGGAGGGGCAAAATTGTAACGTCGTCAGTGATTGGCTGTTATGCAAACCTATCGTGCTACTCGATTGGCCCTTGGGTTGTCCGTATCAGCGCATGCTCTAAAACTGCGCAAACTAGTTTTATCGAGTTTCATAGCCTCCGCATATCATCGTGATCGTCCTCATGTTTTATCGATAATAAATCGAGTTCGTTTTATCGCCCAGCACTAGTTCAAATAATATGGAAACAACCACAGAACAATAGCTAGTTAAAAAAAACAATTTTATTCCCTGTTTTCAAGTATTGTCGTTTAGTGTTGTGCAAAGATTTATGAGGACTGAATCCTATAACAAATAGCATCCTCAGTGGGTAGCAAGTTGCAAAAGACAAATATATTTTACCACTCAGGTGTTATACACACACATAGACACAATTCACAGTAAGAAATGTGCTAACCAGCTAATTCATTGGAGTTAAAATAGAAAATATGTAATACATAAAGAAATTAAAACCACAAACATGGCTATTATAGACAAGGCCTTTTCACGTTAGTGTCCAAACTCATTCTGAAATATCTGTTCAGTCTCAGAAGCTTCCTGACATGGTTAGACAACATCAATTTGTCTTCTCAGTTTACTCGTACCCTTTGTTTAACCAAGGAATTAATTATACTGTATAAGTATAACATGTGCCCTTAAGTTGCCCTTCTGCAAGCTATGCCTCTATATCTTCTCCATTCTATACCAATTGTTTTGTGCTATTTGGAACTTCAGGGAGGAAAATTCCAGTCATCAGCGCTTCCGAAAGAGTATATCCCAGCTCTCTCTCCAGCGCAGTGCAATCAGCTGCTCTGAAGTCAGCTCAGGTTGGCCATAGGTGAGGGGGCTGTAGGTGCGGTAGCAAAGGTAAACTGAACATAAGGCTGCTAGAATAACTCCTCCAAACGCCTTCTGCTGAGAGGGAGATCTGAGGGTAGAAAAATCAGGATTGCTACATAAGAAACAAACCACTAAAGAAAAACAAGAGGCTTAGAACTGTTCCCCATAAATTGTAATAAATTACTACATCTTATAGTTCAAAGACAAATTCAAAGTGATTTTTTTTGTCAACATGGAGAAGCAAGTGAAGTCTATTTGTCATAGAAAAATGTGGTTGCTATGGTAAGTGTAGTGGTGTAGTGGTTACTAAGTGTTTACTATGGCTTTGCAGCTGGTTGCTAGGGTATAACTACCGTAACTTGTGGTTGCTATTGTGTTTCAAATGGTTGCTTGGGTGTAGCTAGTCAGTTACTATGGTTGCCATGGTATTGTGTGTGTGTGTGTGTGTGTGAGTGTGAGCGAGAGAGAGAGAGAGTGTGTCTACAGCTTCACTTGGTGAGTGGGTTCAATGCAGAGAACGAATGTTTAATTGTTCACAGTGTGTGCTGTGCTGTAGTGTATTGTAGTGTGTTCACACGTGACTACAAGTGGCAACTACAAAATATTTAAATACTTATATATACAAAGAGAACAAAGAGGAATGTGCACAATTTTGAATTTATACAAGTGCATTGTTTGCAATGACACACGTTGGAACACTGCAAAAATTTGTAACCGACTGAGAGAAGCAGTGCAAAAAATGCTATAATAAGAGCTATAACGTCTCCAGTCATGCTAATTATGATTCTGAAGTCACCTCAAACTATAAATGTATAGATGCTCCACAACAACAGGTATCTGCAGGATCTGGA
This sequence comes from Rhabdalestes septentrionalis, assembly GCA_037832545.1. NCBI lineage: Eukaryota > Metazoa > Chordata > Actinopteri > Characiformes > Alestidae > Rhabdalestes > Rhabdalestes septentrionalis. The sequence goes on along the minus strand of JBBMFX010000037.1, from coordinate 5,854,773 downwards.
ATATGAGAGCTGGAAGATAGTGATATAGGAACAGGGTCTTCTCCATCAGAAAGAAGGGGAGGTAGTTAACCGCCCATCCTCCAGTGCACACAACACCAGCCAGTACCAACTGCTCCCAAGAGGCTGTGTGTGGAGGGAACAAGGAGTAAAAAATGAGTAAATTAAATAAACAAAAACTCCATCATTAAATTCTCCAAGGTTGATGGAGCACTGTAATAATTAATAAATAAATAAAAACCTTCAGGGATGTCATCTATTTTTCGCCTTCGTCTGAGCAGGTAGGTTACAAACAAGAGTACATACACAAACAGTGCTAGGTTTGCAAGGGTCCAGATGACTACATTCCCTATCAAATGAATTTGTGCCTGAAACAAAAAAATTAGATAGATTTAAAATGCAGATACAATAATGTATGTATTGATAACGATATATGGAAGCAGAAGAATGTTTTGGCGCAAACATACATTACTTGATGGATGAAGCCAGTATGCTATGTTGGTGTCCATGGTGAGCCATTCTAGAGGCAGGGAGCTGTACTTGTGCTCCGACTCTTCATTTCTGACCGTAAGCATCTTCCACTATTGAACAGGTTTACACAAAAAATCCAGCATCATTTGTCAGGTTTTTTTTTTTTCATTCCACCTACCAAGACACCAGATTAAAAGGACCCATTTCCAATTTTTCATCACACTTTCACGGATATTTGTGATTTTAAGTACCAACAACAGTCGTATTTAATTTTTCCTTGGTTATGACCAACTTCTCCATATTCTTGAGATTAAAACAGGCCAATTTTGTTAGTATTTTTGCCATTTAGCACAATACATGCAACTGACTTCTATTTCAATTGGCTGTTTTTTGCCATGGTGAAAAAATTACTTTTGAGAATGAACAGGACCATAGTCTACACAGAATACATTTCATTTCTATCTATAAACTATGCAAAAATAACAGGCACATGAACGCCATGACACAAAGTGTCCCAGCAGAACTGCACAGAGCTTGACACTACCTCCACCAGCAGTGATTTCAGTAGTGTATCCTGGTGCCATATCCTTCCCAGATAAGCAACATAAATGCACAAAGGCCATCCCCAATATTCATAAGACCAGACCTTCAGTTGTGCCTTGGTGGTGCTCTATTGGTCACATACCCATTGCAGGTATTTTCCGTGGAGGACGGAGGTTAGAATGGGCAATCTCACTGGTCTGCAGCTTCACAGCCCAAAACACAGTAAGTTGTGATATTTTCTGACACTTTTCTAACATAGACAGCATTGTTTTCCAGTAGTTTGTTGCTATAATAGCTCTTCTATGGGATCAGACCAGACAAGCTAGACTCGAAACAGTTAGTCTTTGGCATCCTAGACTTTGTCATTCTTTGGAACACTTTTGGTAGATACTATCCATCCCAGGAACACTTCATAAGACCTGAAGTTTTGGAGATGCACTCATCTAGTCGCCTAGCCAACACGATGCGGCCCTTTTTAAAATCAATCATACTGTTCAGTTGCTGTCTAACGAGATCATTTGTTATTCATTTCACATGTCAGGGGTTGTAGTGTCGTAGCTAATTGGTGTATGGACTGGGGAGTGAACGTTTCATTGCCTCACATTAACTTTAAAAAAGGATATGGTTTGGATCCGTTTTGTGCAAAAACTTAATTTTTGCCAAAGAACAAGAAAAAAATGTGGTGGACTTTGAATTTTAAGAACCATAAGTGACCCGTAATTTAAAGCATTACACTGATGCTCAGTCATACTGCATTTCTAACACATACCTGCAGCTCCATGAACTTAGCCATGAAAGTGAGGTTTCGGCTTATGTCATCATGAGTAGGGGACTTGAGCTCCAGTTCTCTCTCCTTCTGCTCATGACCTAGGTGCAATTATAGACAGATACAGCATGTATTAAAGTATGAAAGATACTTTCAGATTTTCACACCAACAAAATCTTCTAAAAGAAGAGAACTCTCATACTTCTGCCATAGCGATGCTCCTCAACGTTCCACACGCCACTCTGCTGGTAGCCTTTGTAGATTTTATCTCCCACCACCTCGAGCTGTCGAAAGCCCCAGTCTGGAAGAGATGCTCCACTTAGCTGCACAAAAGAAGAAGCATAATATAAAGCAAAAGAGTCAAGTGACTTGTACTGTAAGACTACCAATGAGAAGATGACACAAATAAAAATTCCTTATAATGCCTTATAATCACATAAGCATGGGCATACATAGACACACACACCTTTAACACAGCAGAAGTGTTGACATGGATCAGCCGCACCTCTGATAGAATAGTCTTCCACACGTCTCTGTCAGACTCCTGGTTTGTTATGTCCTGCAGAGTGGACAGTTACAGCACAACACATAAAACAGCTCATAAAATAGATTTAAATGACATATTAGTTAGTCTTAAATTAGGCATATTTCTCACCACTCTCCACAGATTCTGAGCTGGCATCGATACATTGAAGTCAATATAACCAGACACTTCTTGAGAGTGAGGACTCATGGGAGCTGCAACATCATGCCTATGAAAACAACACACAGCAGCTTCAACACAAATTGTGATCAGTTTAGAAAAACTTTACAAAAACATTCCATTAAAAATGATGCTTTTTTGCAAGTTAAATGGTTGAAATTAATACTAGTAATATATCAAATAAGGCATTTATTTACGTGTTGAGGTATCGTGATGTCATCCCATGCAGCAGCTGAATAATGTCACCATGTCTGACAGGTCTGGGAGGGCTGCTCACCACAAGGCTCTGTCTGGGGATCAGCGTTTAAAGAGAAAAAAAATGCTAAATTAATATTTGAGGTTTCACTGCCATTTCTCAAGTATGCTACAGTAACAAAAAGTGCAATCAATTGAAATGAAACATTTTAAATATAACGCAACCTTAACTTGATGCAATGGAATATGTTTATATATATTATGTTCATTCTAGTGATAATGGTATATTTTAGTACATTATTAGATATCTGTAATAATTTCAGATTGATCATGCATTGACCTCTGATCATTACATCACCAGATTCTATACTGCTATATGGGGGGGCATTTTTCAATAGACATATAGAAGGTGCTGGAATTTCTGCCCATAAAAAATTGCAAATATCTCCCTGAACTCCCATATTTGCCACAGTATGATGTATCAGCATGTGGAACTGAAACTTTCGGTGTGCTACTATTCCGTGATTAAATTAATGGAGAAGCCTGCTGTCTTTGTTGTTGTACACACTGCAGAAGTTTCTGAATGAGTGAATGAGCATGTTCAGAACAGAAATTTGAATAAACACATGTTTCTTATTGATTTGTTTAATCATTTATTTGAACATCCTTATGTCTCAAGTCTTTGCTGATTTAAAGACATAAATTGGGATAACACACTATATGAAACAAAAAAAGAGTACATTTGTGAGGCTGAAAGTGCCACGTGGTTCCAGCTCTTATCCTGGAGTGCTGGTGTCCAGCATGGTTTGGTGGCTGATCAAACACACCTCATTCACTCATCACAAAACTCATCTGTTGATTGCCAAGTTTAGAGGATGTGTTTAAGGGATGCCCTCCTGAACACCCCAGTTTTTGACATTATAGGGTTAAATGTTATTTCTATGACAAAATCTATTCATACTTGCTGGGGTCTTTGATAATCCACCAGTTGTTGACATCCTTGAAAGGATAGCAGGTCACTTGCTGCTGATGGGAGCTGCCACGGCCATTTTCATATCTTTACACATGCAAGAAAAGTAAACACGTCACTGCATGTATTCTAGGATTACCATCTGGCTATCTAGTGTAAACCCATTACAAAGATGTAGCAGATTAGCATGTCTGACCTGATTGGATAGTTGGCTTTGTGGGAATGAAGCCAGCATGGAAGGGGTTTGCTGGATGAGCTGCGAAGTGTGACCTGGGAACCAAATGCTACCTCTAGAGGCTGACCCTGAGTGATTCTGGCCAGGCCACCCTGTGTATCACAGCATGGACAATTTCTGATATCCAGTTTTCCTTCACAGTCAGAGTATAAACTACAGATTACTACCAAACACTCCAGGCCATGAAAGTTCAACTAAAGATGCTGTCATTGTACATGTAAACACACACTTTGGGGTTTTTTTTGTTCAGTTTATAGTTTGATTTTTCTGGCGTGATACTACAACTTCTATTTAGGAAAGCTTTTGTGTACATACATACATGTAAATATTTAAAATACAGCTCTGGTGTGTGTTTTGGCTGGTGTTCATAAAAAGCTCATGTTGTACGATTCTTCACTCCTTTACTTCTTCATCAGCTGTTGTAGACCCCACAATGCCCAGTACAAAGACAGCACAGTGCCACATGGTTATTTATGAAAGGAGGATAGTAGCTACCAATTAACTTGTTATAAGCGGCATAATGATGGCTATGAAGTTTCATTTAAATTTTAAAATTCTCCTTAAGAAAAAAAAGCCCTAGACTACAGTACATTGTCAGTAATGAGCCCTCATCTAACTGCTCCGGTGTGGATGGTACCTCTAGGCTGGCCTGAAAAGCGCTGCTCATCATCTGATCATGTGGCCCACTACGGTACAGCAGAGTCAGATGCATATAGAAAAAGCCCAAATACAGGAGTGCAGGGAGCACCACCAGGGCCAAGACCCGAACTACGACCTGCACCAACACTTTATTCTACAGAAAAAGAAAGAAACAGGAGGCTACAGTAGTCACATGGGTGTTGTTTCATTTAAAAGTAAAATAATAACGGTCAAAGAACAAACAGATCTCACATTGCTCAACGTTTTGTCTCCAATAACATGCCACGTATGAACTGCAGCAACACCGAGTAGCAGCAAGTAGGTGAAGAGGCCCATGTACTTCACACTGGGGGATAACAAGCAATAAGTCCCTGACAGGTTTTCACAATATTATACTGAGCCAAATAGCTGAAAACAGCATAAACGTTATTATATCACTATACATTTACGCAGCTAGGGCTATGGGGCCATAATGAGTTTGATATCTGTACTTACCCCACTGCAAATGCACAACTGGCCCCGGAGAGGAAAAGCCATAGCCACCTGCATACCGAACTGAAAGTACAAAGGTCTTTGTTTCATTTCTGGTTAAAATGTGACTGTCACACATGTGGAGACTGAAGCTGTTGCTGTGATCCAACTTGCCAAAGATCATCCTTTAGAGATCAATCTTACCTCCTTGGGGCATTATGGAACCGCAAGTAGGACACAACAGCAAGCAGCAGGAAAAATATAAGCACCGACTCTAGCAGCATTAACCGAGACTGTGTGATCAGCGAGTTCTCTAATAAAAATAAAGAAAAAACACTGTAGATTATTTTCAACTTCCATTACAGCTTTTCAACCGTTGAAACAGTGATCTTATTTTTTTATTTACCCATTAGGAGGAGTAAGGATGCTCCAAGCGCAGTGAAATGAGAACATCCAAGCTCAACCATGAGAAGATATCCAAGGGGCACACAAAGTGATCCAGCCAAGGCAGGTATCAGTCTGAGGGTCCAGATGGGAACATTACTGGTGTACTCTTTGATGGAGAAGAGAAAATACTGTGAGGTGTGAGATAATATCAGTAGTACACAGACATTAAAGAGAATCATATTTGAAATTAAATTTTCTTATTTACCTGCTCCAATTCTGTTCCAGACAAAATTTCCATCAAAGCCCCCAAGGTAGCCTGTGAATAGAGCCACATTAAATACTGCAAAGTAAATACAGACCATGCAATGATAATACAGAGGGTAAGACACACCTCCCAATGCTAGAATCATGTGACCAAAGGGTGGCCCACTCTCATCAATGAAAAACACCCGCTTCATATAAAGAGACAGGAACTGACCATAGTAGACTTCATCAAAACTGTGGGAACAAGTCAGGATTAGGTATCAGTGGCAGTAGCAGTACCTAAAGTAGCAGTAGCAGTACCTAAACATCATGAATTGTGATTGCTTCTTTGAAATTATGTCAAAAAATATATTGTCAAACCAAATTTATTTATCTACCACATTATCATATAAAAAGGACATTCAATGTGTTATACAGGAATCGAATATAAAATAAATAAAATAGGATAAAATAGAACATAGAATATAAAAAGAAACATTTAATTTCACCTTATGTATATAGATGTGTGTGTGTGTGTGTGTGTATGTATGTATATATACCTAAATGCCATTTCAGCACAACAACAAAAAACTAACATATACACACTGTTTTGGTTTTTT